>JAHIAM010005401.1:0-28715 GCA_021605205.1 Aegilops longissima
CTCGCATCTCCTTCGCGTCGGCGAGGGATCAAGAGGCCCGCTCCTTCCAGCGCCGCAAAGCGCTGTGCCTCGGCCGACTTCCCCTTTTCCTTATCGACTTTCGAGACCATGGCGGAGGTGGTGGAGAATCCGGCGGCGTTGGTGGCGCCCGGTGGCAATGAAGCGGGCGTCGCTCTCTTTGGACTTGAGAAGAAAGGGGGCGGTGGTTTTTGATGTGACAGCAATGGCAAGTGGGCGTCTGCCCTGTTCCCCCTTATAAGGAGGAGAGGGGCGGGCGTTCGATTTTCCCATTTAAAAGCCCCGATCTCCCCACGGCGCCACGTCGGGGCGTGCCGTTAAGTGGGGGCGTGGTGGGTCGAGGCGGTAATGGCGTAATCTGGGCGCGGCGTGCCCGTGCCTTTGTTTTGGGCACTGGCCCTCTGAGCTCGGCGCGTGTGCGGCCCGAGCCGAGGCTCTGTCGGTGTACTAGTGTAGGGTACCCTAGTATCCCGAACTTCGTGCCGCAGGCGATTCAACACCAGCGGCGGGGCTGGCCTAGTGACCGCCAAGATCCTCAGCGGCTCCTTTGGAGCCATTCAAGAACAAAGTAATCAAGGCCCGGCAAGAGAGCTTGCGGGAAAGCCTCAAGGCGCGAAGAAACAAGACCCGGCAAGAGGAGCTTGCCGGGAAGCTGATGATCGACAAGCTCCCAAAGCGCGACAAGGATTCATCAGCGGCAAGGTGCTTGCAGCGGCGAGCAACCTCTCTTCATCTCGCTCCAGCTCATCCACCAGCGTGTCGCCATGGGGCTATTCCGAACGCAGCGTGTCGATGGGCTGTGCAGCAGCCAGCGAGGAACAGCGATAAGGCGTGACAAGCTACCATCGTGGCAAGCGAGGCACTTCACGGTCCTGTTGCCTTTGTTTAGGCGAAAGGATGGGCATTTATTACTCTTGTCCCTTGTCGTCGAGTTAGGTATAAGGCCTTTATACCTTTGTACAAGTTGGTGTACCAACTACTGTTTTCCCATTTTTGCCCTCATCCGCGTTGCCACCTGTGGTGACCCCTTGAGCCTATAAAAGGAGGCCCGTGTGCTACGTAGAGGGGGTTCGGTTCGGCTCGTTCGGTTCATTCGACTCATACGAGACCACACTCACTCAGGCTAGGTTTTGTAGCTCTCATTGCTCCCTAGCAAGAACACAATAGAATCAACCAAGCAGCAGTAGGAGCATTATCTCTCAGGAGAGCTCGAAGCTGGGTAAATCTGCTCGTGTGCATCGCCTCGATCCGCTCTTTGTGCAATCTCCGCCCCCTCCGAACCACAAGGGACTCGGTCCCATAGGTGTTAAATGGGTCACGATCAACCTCCCGACATCTTTGGGGAGTTAGGGATACTAGGTACCCTACTCTAGTACACCGACAAACTCTAGTGCAAAATTATTTTAACTAGCTAATAGAGCTAGTTCAACTCTAGTGTAAAAATGTTTGAATTAGCTTATAGAGCTAGTTCAACTAGCTTATAGAGCTAGTTCAACTCTAGTGTAAAATTATTTGTACTATGCTATAGAGCTAGGTCAACTCTAGTGTAAATTTATTTGAACTAGCACAACTCTAGTTTAAAATTATTTGTACTAGGCTATAGAGCTAGTTAACCTCTGGTGTAAAATTATTTGTACTAGGCTATTGAGCTAGTTCAACTATAGTGTAAAATTATTTGAACTAGCTTATAGATCTAGTTCATCTCTAGTGTAAAATTATTTGTACTAGGCTATAGACCTAGTTCAACTCTAGTGTAAAATTATTTGAACTAGCTTATAGAGCTAGTTCAACTCTAGTGTAAAATTATTTGAACTAGGCTATAGAGCTAGTTTAACTCTAGTGTAAAATTATTTGTACTAGGCTATAGAGATAGTTCAACTCTAGTGTAAAATTATTTGAACTAGCTTATAGATCTAGTTCAACTCTAGTGTAAAATTATTTGTACTAGGCTATAGAGCTAGTTCAACTCTAGTGTAAAATTATTTGAACTAGCTTATAGAGCTAGTACAACTCTAGTGTAAAATTATTTGAACTAGCTTATAGAGCTAGTTCAACTCTAGTGTAAAATTATGTGAACTAGCTTATAAAGCTAGTTCAACTCTAGTCTACATTTTTTTGTATAAGCTTATAGAGATAGTTCAACTCTAGTGTAAAATTATTTGTACTAGGCTATAGAGCTAGTTCAACTCTATTGTAAAATTATTTGAACTAGCTTATAGAGCTAGTTCAACTATAGTGTAAAAAATTTAAACTAGCTTATAGAGCTAGTTCAACTCTAGTGTAAAATTATTTGAACTAGCTTATAGAGCTAGTTCAACTCTAGTCTAATTTTTTTTGTATAAGCTTATAGAGCTAGTTCAACTCTAGTGTAAAATTATTTGTACTAGGCTATAGAGCTAGTTCAACTCTAGTTTAAAATTATTTCAACTAGCTTATAGAGCTAGTTCAACTCTAGTGTAAAATTATTAGTACTAGGCTATAGAGCTAGTTCAATTGTAGTGTAAAATTATTTGAACTAGTTTACAGAGCTAGTTCAACTCTAGTGTAAAATTATTTGTACTAGGCTATAGAGCTAGTTCAACTCTAGTGTAAAATTATTTGAACTAGCTTATAGAGCTAGTTCAACTCTAGTGTAAAAATGTTTGAATTATCTTGTAGAGCTAGTTCAAATAGCTTATAGAAACTAGTTCAACTCTAGTGTAAAATTATTTGTACTAGGCTATAGAGCTAGGTCAACTCTAGTGTAAATTTATTTGAACTAGCATATAGAGCTAGTTCAACTCTAGTGTAAAATTATTTGAACTAGGCTATAGAGCTAGTTCAACTCTAGTGTAAAATTATTTGAACTAGCTTATAGAGCTAGTTCAACTCTAGTGTAAAATTATTTGAACTAGCTTATAGATCTAGTTCAACTCTAGTGTAAAATTATTTGTACTAGGCTATAGAGCTAGTACAACTCTAGTGTAAAATTATTTGAACTGGCTTATAGAGCTAGTTCAACTCTAGTGTAAAATTATTTGAACTAGGCTATAGAGCTAGTTCAACTCTAGTGTAAAATATTTGTACTAGGCTATAGAGCTAGTTCAACTCTAGTGTAAAATTATTTGAACTAGCTTATAGAGCTAGTTCAACTCTAGTGTAAAATTATTTGAACTAGGCTATAGAGCTAGTTCAACTCTAGTGTAAAATTATTTGAACAAGCTTATAGAGCTAGTTCAACTCTAGTGTAAAAAAATTATTTGAACTAGCTTATAGAGCTAGTTCAACTCTAGTGTAAAATTATTTGTACTAGGCTATAGAGCTAGTTCAACTCTAGTGTAAAATTATTTGAACTAGCATATAGAGCTAGTTCAACTCTAGTGTAAAATTATTTGTACTAGCTTATAGAGCTAGTTCAACTCTAGTGTAAAATTATTTGTACTAGGCTATAGAGCTAGTTCAACTCTAGTGTAAAATTATTTGAACTAGCTTATAGAGCTAGTTCAACTCTAGTGTAAAATTATTTGTACTAGGCTATAGAGCTAGTTCAACTCTAGTGTAAAATTATTTGAACTAGCTTATAGAGCTAGTTCAACTCTAGTGTAAAATTATTTGAAACTTATAGAGCTATAGAGCTAGTTCAACTCTAGTGTAAAATTATTTGTACTAGGCTATAGAGCTAGGTCAACTCTAGTGTAAATTTATTTGAACTCACATATAGAGATAGTTCAACTCTAGTGTAAAATTATTTGTACTAGGCTATAGAGCTAGTTCAACTCTGGTGTAAAATTATTTGAACTACGCTATAGAGCTAGTTCAACTCTAGTGTAAAATTATTTGAACTAGCTTATAGATCTAGTTCAACTCTAGTGTAAAATTATTTCTACTAGGCTATAGACCTAGTTCAACTCTAGTGTAAAATTATTTGAACTATCTTATAGAGCTAGTTCAACTCAAGTGTAAAATTATTTGAACTAGGCTATAGAGCTAGTTCAACTCTAGTGTAAAATTATTTGAACTAGGCTATAGAGCTAGTTCAACTCTAGTGTAAAATTATTTGAACTAGCTTATAGATCTAGTTCAACTCTAGTGTAAAATTATTTGTACTAGGCTATAGAGCTAGTTCAACTCTAGTGTAAAATTATTTGAACTAGCTTATAGAGCTAGTTCAACTCTAGTGTAAAATTATTTGAACTAGCTTATAGAGCTAGTTCAACTCTAGTGTAAAATTATTTGAACTAGCTTATAGAGCTAGTTCAACTCTAGTCTAAATTTTTTGTATAAGCTTATAGAGCTAGTTCAACTCTAGTGTAAAATTATTTTTACTAGGCTATAGAGCTAGTTCAACTCTGTTGTAAAATTATTTGAACTAGCTTATAGAGCTAGTTCAACTCTAGTGTAAAAAATTTGTACTAGCTTATAGAGCTAGTTCAACTCTAGTGTAAAATTATTTGAACTAGCTTATAGAGCTAGTTCAACTCTAGTCTAAAATTTTTTGTATAGGCTATAGAGCTAGTTCAACTCTAGTGTAAAATTATTTGTACTAGGCTTATAGAGCTAGTTCAACTCTAGTTTGAAAATTATTTGAACTAGCTTATAGAGCTAGTTCAACTCTAGTGTAAAATTATTTGTACTAGGCTATAGAGCTAGTTCAACTCTAGTGTAAAATTATTTGAACTAGTTTATAGAGCTAGTTCAACTCTAGTGTAAAATTATTTGTACTAGGCTATAGAGCTAGTTCAACTCTAGTGTAAAATTATTTGAACTAGGCTATAGAGCTAGTTCAACTCTAGTGTAAAATGTTTGAATTAGCTTATAGAGCTAGTTCAAATAGCTTATCTAGTTCAACTCTAGTGTAAAATTATTTGTACTAGGCTATAGAGCTAGTTCAACTCTAGTGTAAAATTATTTGAACTAGCATATAGAGCTAGTTCAACTCTAGTGTAAAATTATTTGTACTAGGCTATAGAGCTAGTTCAACTCTGGTGTAAAATTATTTGTACTAGGCTATAGAGCTAGTTCAACTCTAGTGTAAAATTATTTGTACTAGCTTATAGATCTAGTTCAACTCTAGTGTAAAATTATTTGAACTAGGCTATAGAGCTAGTTCAACTCAAGTGTAAAATTATTTGAACTAGGCTATAGAGCTAGTTCAACTCTAGTGTAAAATTATTTGTACTAGGCTATATAGCTAGTTCAACTCTAGTGTAAAATTATTTGAACTAGCTTATAGATCTAGTTCAACTCTAGTGTAAAATTATTTGTACTAGGCTATAGAGCTAGTTCAACTCTAGTGTAAAATTATTTGAACTAGCTTATAGAGCTAGTTCAACTCTAGTGTAAAAATGTTTGAATTAGCTTATAGAGCTAGTTCAACTAGCTTATAGAGCTAGTTCAACTCTAGTGTAAAATTATTTGTACTAGGCTATAGAGCTAGGTCAACTCTAGTGTAAATTTATTTGAACTAGCATATAGAGCTAGTTCAACTCTAGTGTAAAATTATTTGTACTAGGCTATAGAGCTAGTTCAACTCTGGTGTAAAATTATTTGTACTAGGCTATAGAGCTAGTTCAACTCTAGTGTAAAATTATTTGAACTAGCTTATTGATCTAGTTCATCTCTAGTGTAAAATTATTTGTACTAGGCTATAGACCTAGTTCAACTCTAGTGTAAAATTATTTGAACTAGCTTATAGAGCTAGATCAACTCAAGTGTAAAATTATTTGAACTAGGCTATAGAGCTAGTTTATCTCTAGTGTAAAATTATTTGTACTAGGCTATAGAGCTAGTTCAACTCTAGTGTAAAATTATTTGAACTAGCTTATAGATCAAGTTCAACTCTAGTGTTAAATTATTTGTACTAGGCTATAGAGCTAGTTCAACTCTAGTGTAAAATTATTTGAACTAGCTTATAGAGCTAGTACAACTCTAGTGTAAAATTATTTGAACTAGCTTATAGAGCTAGTTCAACTCTAGTGTAAAATTATTTGAACTAGATTGTAGAGCTAGTTCAACTCTAGTTTACATTTTTTTGTATAAGCTTATAGAGCTAGTTCAACTCTAGTGTCAAATTATTTGTACTAGGCTATAGAGCTAGTTCAACTCTATTGTAAAATTATTTGAACTAGCTTATAGAGCTAGTTCAACTATAGTGTAAAAAATTTGAACTAGCTAATAGAGCTAGTTCATCTCTAGTGTAAAATTATTTGAACTAGCTTATAGAGCTAGTTCAACTCTAGTCTAAATTTTTTGTATAAGCTTATAGAGCTAGTTCAACTCTAGTGTAAAATTATTTGTACTAGGCTATAGAGCTAGTTCAACTCTAGTTTAAAATTATTTGAACTAGCTTATAGAGCTAGTTCAACTCTAGTGTAAAATTATTAGTACTAGGCTATAGAGCTAGTTCAACTGTAGTGTAAAATTATTTGAACTAGCTTATAGAGCTAGTTCAACTCTAGTGTAAAATTATTTGTACTAGGCTATAGAGCTAGTTCAACTCTAGTGTAAAATTATTTGAACTAGCTTATAGAGCTAGTTCAACTCTAGTGTAAAAATGTTTGAATTAGCTTATAGAGCTAGTTCAACTAGCTTATAGAGCTTGTTCAACTCTAGTGTAAAATTATTTGTACTAGGCTATAGAGCTAGGTCAACTCTAGTGTAAACTTATTTGAACTAGCATATAGAGCTAGTTCAACTCTAGTGTAAAATTATTTGTACTAGGCTATAGAGCTAGTTCAACTCTGGTGTAAAATTATTTTTACTAGGCTATAGAGCTAGTTCAACTCTAGTGTAAAATTATTTGAAATAGCTTATAGATCTAGTTCATCTCTAGTGTGAAATTATTTGTACTAGGCTATAGACCTAGTTCAACTCTAGTGTAAAATTATTTGAACTAGCTTATAGCTAGTTCAACTCTAGTAAAATTATTTGAACTAGGCTATAGAGCTAGTTTGTCCCTAGTGTAAAAATTATTTGTTCAACTAGTGGCTTATAGATCTAGTTCAACTCTAGTGTAAAATTATTTGTACTAGGCTATAGAGCTAGTTCAACTCTAGTGTAAAATTATTTGAACTAGCTTATAGAGCTAGTACAACTCTAGTGTAAAATTATTTGAACTAGCTTATAGAGCTAGTTCAACTCTAGTGTAAAATTATTTGAACTAGCTTATAGAGCTAGTTCAACTGTAGTTTACATTTTTTTGTATAAGCTTATAGAGCTAGTTCAACTCTAGTGTAAAATTATTTGTACTAGGCTATAGAGCTAGTTCAACTCTATTGTAAAATTATTTGAACTAGCTTATAGAGCTAGTTCAACTCTAGTGTAAAATTATTTGAACTAGGCTATAGAGCTAGTTTAACTCTAGTGTAAAATTATTTGTACTAGGCTATAGAGGTAGTTCAACTCTAGTGTAAAATTATTTGAACTAGCTTATAGATCCATGTCGGTGTACTAGAGTAGGGGTACCCTAGTATCCCGAACTTCGTGCCTGGATGATTCTGACACCAGCAGCAAGGCTTGCTGGTGACGCCAAGGTCCTCCAAGGTTCCTTTGTAGCCATTCAAGAACAAAGTATTTAAGCCAAGGAGACAAGGCCCGGCAAGAGGAGCTTGCGGGAAGGCCTCAAGGCACTTGCGAAGACAAGACCCGGCAAGAGGAGCTTGCGGAAGGCTCGATGACGACAAGCTTCAGGCGCGGCGAGGATTCAAGCAGCGGCAAAGCGCTTGCTTGTGGCGAGCAACCCTCTTTATCTCGCTCCAGCTCATCCACCAGCGTGTCGCCATGGGACCATTCGGTAGCGTGTCAAGAAAGCTGTCTTGACGGCGGAGAACAGCGATAGCGGCTGACAAGAATGCCATCGTGTGGCGGTGGCGCTCTGACAGTCCTGTTGCACTATTCAGCGACATGGGCGGGCATTTAATCTTTGTCCTTGGCGTCGAGTTTGGTAGAATACATTGTACAAAGTAGTTGTACCAACGCAACTCATTTTCCCATTTGCCCTTGTCTATGTTGCCACTGTGGTGACCCTTGAGCCTATAAAAGGAGGCCCATGCATAGCGTGGGGGGTTGGTTTTGACTCATTGAAACCGGAGACACTCAAGCTAGGTTTTGTAGCTCTCATTGCTCCCTAGCAAGAACACAACATAAGCAGACAAGCAGCAGTAGGAGTATTATCTCTCGGGAGAGCTCCGAAGCTGGGTAAAACTGCTCGTGTGCTTCGTCTTGATCTGCTCTTCGTGCGATCTCTGCTCCCCGCCGAACCGAAAGGGGCCCGGTCCACCGGCCCCATAGGTGTTCGTGGGTTACGATCAGCCTCCCCGACATCTTTGGCGCGCCATGTAGAGGCGTCGAGGCTGTGAACCCGATCCGGCGTTCACATGAGCAACATCTTCATCATCTTCATCAACATGCCACGAAGAAGAAGGCTTGGCGGCGAGCGAAACGTCCCGTCAAACCCACCACCACGAGCAAGCGGATGGCGGGCTGAACAACTGGCGGAAGAAGCGGGCGTCGACGAGGAACCCCATGTTGCTGCTAAGTCCAAGGACAAAGCGGCACAAACCTCGGCGTTAAATACGCGCACGCGTCCATCGCGAGGCCTTGAGACCGACAACGTCATGGTGCTTCATAGCGCCATCGTTCGTTAGGCCAAGATCGAGCTGGTGGATCGAGGGGCGGCTCAAGAACAGCTCATGGCGCCAATAGGCTGGTGCGGCGAGAGCACGATCGCTGGGCGGGATCTGCTCCTTCTAATGTATTTAGAAGTCCGAGCATATCCGCTCCTCGCTACCGTTCGCCATTGCCGCCCACCACTCAAGCGGAAGCTTTGGCGCGAGCTCAAGCTGCTCTGGATTACCCTCAGCGGCGGACAAAGGTCGGCGAATGGAGGCCACCATCGAGTCTCGCCGGCTTTGCCTTGGCGGCGCTCGCGGCAACCGAGCACATCGCTGCAGCGGCGGGGCGACAAAACGCGAGCGGTGGCGGCGAGACCTGTGGGGTGCAACCACCATGCACTCTCCACCCGAAGGCCAAGATCGCCGACTCGTCGGATCCACCTCGGCAGCGACTCCACGCGTCGTCCGGATCCTGAGCTCGTCGCGACCAGCGCCAAGTTCTTCCTGACGGCAACAAGAAGGCCTTCGGACTGCGCGCCGGCGTCGAAGAAAGCGGCGTCAATCCGACAAAGCGCTGGGCCCTCTGTCGACATGCATGTGCCGGGGAACCGGTGACTTGCCGTCTGCGGTAGGTTGCCCTGCGTTCACTCGTGAGTTGCGGCAAGTCCGGTGGCCCGACAAGAAGAATTTCAAGCCGGATGTGCGGAGAAATACGATGGCGAGCGCATCCGTCGGAGTTCCTCGGCATCTACACCATCGCGGTGCAAGCTGCGGGGGCGAGACGACAAGATCCTGCCAACTACTTCCGGCTGGTGCTCAAACCCAATGTCGAGATCTTGGCTCATGCACTTGCGGACAGCTCCATATCCTCTTGGGCAGATTTGTGCCATCGGTTTGTCGGCGCCTTCACGGTGGCCACAAGCCTCATGGCGGAAAGCGACCTTCATCTGCTGCGCCCGAAGGAAGGAGAATCCTGCGCAAGTTCATCGGAGATTCAGCCGTGTGCACTACAACATCGGATGTCCACCTGCCGCGGTGATCAGCGCGTTTCATCAAAAGCGTCGCGGAACCGCGGGATGAGGAGGAGATGGCGATGTGCAAAGTCAAGGATGTCGATGAGCTGTATGCCTGGCGGAACAAGTGTGCATGTCTTTGAAGAAGGAGGAGACTCGGGAGAGAATCTGAAGCAGGATCGATGGTGAAACCGCCCGGCAAGGAAAGAGCGGCGGAATAACGAGAAGAAGAAAGGCGGGGCGTGCTGGTTGTCGAGCAGTCCGGCAGCGGAGGAGGCCAAAGAAAGCTAAGGTTGGTAGCTCCGGTAAGGAGGTTGCAGCGGAGGCCAACTACCGGGCTGTGGTGGCGCCGACAAGCGGGACAACTCAACAAGCGATCTTGCAAGATCCACGCACCAAGGGCCATGACCTCGAGCTGCAAGAAGGTCGAGCAGCTTGTTGAAAGCGAAGGCTGAGTCGAGCGGTAGCGACAAGGAGAAGGCCGAGGAAGGTCTTGGGGAATTAACAAGCGACCCGGCTGGGAGGACTCGCAGCAAGGCCAAGCAGCGGCAAGGAGACAGACCTCCAGCGGCGCGACAAGGATGAAAGCGATGGCGGCGATGAAGATATGGAAGGCAGCGAGACCGATGAGCAGGAATTTCAGAAAGCACGGAGGTCCTCTCTGTTAGCGGCGGTGCTTCTCGCATACTTCACACCGCCAACTCAAGCGGTGGATGCGGGAAGTTAATGCAGCGAGAACCAGCCGTGAAGTCCGCAAGCCTACGAAATGGTCCGGTGGCCTATCATCTTTGATATTGAGGATCACCTGATCGCATAAGCGTGGTGGTGCTTGCCGATGTTGGTCTCACCAACTATCCGCAACCTCAAGGTCACCAAGATGTTAGTTGTGGCGGGGCGGCTTGAACCTGATCTCGTCGCGGTACTCGAAGCTTTAGATCCTGACGGTGAGCTCGAAGAGGCGGCACATTCAAGGAATCAATCGGGAAGGAGCAAGCGAAAGGAAGATCACGTTGCGGTAACATTTGGCGCGAGCTAAACTTCAGGGCTGAGAGGTCACGTTCGACGTTGCTGATTTTCCATTGCCTTACAATGGGATACTTGGCCGTCCAGCACTAGCCAAGTTCATGGCAGCCTCTCATTATGCATACAACATACTCAAGATGCCCGGCCCGATAAGTGTCATTTCTGTCCCTGGCGACAAGAAGGATGCTCTTATTTGCGCTGACAAGATCTACCGGGAAGCAGCTGCTGCAACAGATAACAAGTCACTTTGCCGTTGAAGCCCCCGGGGGGAAGAAGAAGAACAAGTCCGGCAAGAGCTCTGATGCCCACTCCGGCAAGCGCACCTCCTCGGAGTGCTGCGCTACCGTCGAGACCACCGCCGAGCTCCACCGGCAAGTGTAAGAAAGGCGATGGCAGCTCGAGACCAAGAAGGTGTCCGCCAAGGAGGGCGGCGGTGGTACTTTCACCATCGATTGCCACGCTTGACCCTAAATAGGAAGCGGCTCGTTGCTTTCTGCGTGGCGACGTCGGCGTGTTTGCATGGCAACCGTCGACATCCCGGTGTTCCAGGAAAGTAATTGAGCATCACCTGGCTGTCTGTCCTCATCGCGGCCCGTCAAGCGAAAGTCGAGGAAGCGGCGGTGGGCGCCAGAATTCATTGCGAAGAGATCAAGAAATTGGAAGCGGCGAGGCTTTGTCGAGTGCTCCATCCTCGTGGTTGGCCAATCCTGTAGTTATCGCAAAGGCAAATGGGAATTGGAGACTTTGTATCGACTTCACAGATGTTAATAAAGCTTGTCCCAAAGATCCATTTCCCTTGCCGCGCATCGACCAGATTGTTGACTCCACGGCTGGATGTGATCTGCTTTCATTTCTTGATGCATACTCAGGATATCATCAGATCTTCATGGCAGAAGAGGATGAAGAGAAAACCGCATTCATCACCCCATGTGGCACATATGTTTTGTACGGATGCCTTTTGGGCTAAAGAATGCTGGTTCAACATTTGCAAGAGTAGTCCATCACGCTTTTGAGCCACAAATGCACAGAAATGTAGAAGCCTACATGGATGACATAGTGGTCAAAAGCAAGGACAGGGCAACTCTGATTCAAGATTTGGATGAAACCTTTGCAAATCTGCGCAAGATCAATCTCAAGCTCAACCCCGAGAAGTGCGTGTTCGGAGTCCCTTCCGGCAAGCTTCTCGGGTTCTTCAAATCTCGTGAGAATTGAAGCCAATCCCGACAAGATCAAGGCCATTGAGCAGATCGAAGCACCAAAGCGCGTCAAGGATGTCACGAAGACTTGTCGGTTGCATAGCTGCTCTCGGCAGGTTTATCTCTAGGTCTGCTGGGCGCCCTGCCATTTTCAAAATTTTGAAAAAGGCAGGTCAATGAAATGGACTCGAAGCGGAGGCTGCGCTGCGAGACTTGAAGAGATACTGTCCTCCCCTCCGATACTTATCGCACCTAAACCACAAGAGAAGTTGCTGCTATATTTAGCGGCAACCAATCAAATGGTTAGTGCTGCGTTAATGAGGAGAGGAGGCGGATGATGAGCTGGCGACCATGGCGGATGCATCCAGCGACAAGCGGGGGCTTCACCGACAAGCTCTGGTCCCGACAAGGGCGGATCTGCTTGAGCGTGCGATAAGATCTGAAAAGGATGGTGCGGCGCCCGGTTTACTTTATCGGTTCCCTTACTGCGGGGGCTAGGTCGAGTACTACGGTGTGCAGAAGTTGCTTTTCGGCCTTCTCATGGCCTCGAGAAAGCTGCGCCATTACTTCCAAGCACATGAGATCACGATCGTCACTCGCTTTCCGCTGAAGAGGATCTTGCAAAATCCGAAGCAACGGCAGGATTGTCAGTGGGCCTTTGGGCCATCAAGCTTTGGCCTCAAGTTTGAAAGCACTTCAACTATCAAAGCGAGCATTGGCGAGTTCATAGCAGAATGTCGTAACACAAGATGAAGAAGTCGAAGCGAGCATCCCGTCAAGGAGGCAAGCAAAGAGTGGCTGATGTACTTTGGCGGTGCCTTCTCGCTGCAAAGGCGCCCGGTGCGGCGTGCTGCTGCTCGTCGCGCCACGGAGAACACCTCAAGTACATAGTCCAAATGCACTTTCCCAAGGAGCAAGAAACAAACAATCTGCAGAATATGAAGGTTTGCTAGCGGTCTCGAATCGCGGTGAACCTTGGGATCAAGAAGCTCATTATCGGGGTGACTCGCAGCTTGTCGTCCGTAAGTAAACAAAAGATTATCGAGTCCGTTGATGGAAGCTTATTTGATGAAGTGAAAGCTAGAAGAACACTTTGATGGCCTCTGAGATGGAACATGTTCAAGAGCTCGAGCGATATTGCGATGGCTGTCAAAGTGCGCCACACTCAAGTTACACATGGAACCAGGAATCTTCGTGCTCAAGCTGACTCAACCGGTATGGCGCCATCAAGCTGGACAAAGCAAGAAGAGGAAGTTGGTTTTGGTGACTACTTTCGTGAGCTCCACAAGCCGCCGCCAAGAAGGTCCCCAAGATCAGCGAGATATTGCTTGAGGTAGTCTGCTCCGACAAGCCTAAAGGTTTGTTCGTTGAAGCGAGGCGCTCGACAAGTTTTGCTCCGGCAAGCTTGCGAGGATCGTCAAGCTCCGGCTGAGCCGCGAGTTCTCGCCGTAAAGCGGATGTTCCGCAGCGATAAATGTGCCTTTAGTCCTTGTTGTGAGCCACAAGCTCCGGCATGGGCATAGCGGATCGTTCATTTCCTTGAGACGGAGAACTTCCGAAGAGCAGAAGAAGCGGAAAGAGTAGCCCGGCGGTCAAGTATGTACCAGTTTGTCGACGACATTCTATCTGAGAAGAAGACTCAGCGAAGTGAAATTGAAGTGTATTCATCGGGAAGATGGGCGAAGCTGTTGGCGAAGATACATGGAGGCATATGTGGTCACCACTTGGCGCAAAGCACTTGCAAGCGGCAAAGCGTTCGGCAAGGTTTCTTCGGCGACAGCCTTCGAGGATGCAACTGCACAACTAACCAAGTGTGAAGCGTGCGGTTCCATTCCAGCGAGATACACCAGCCAGCTCAAGCTCTCCAAGCGATCCCTTTATCTGGCCATTTTAAGCTCTGGGGGCTCGACATCCTCGGCCCCTTTCCCGAGCTGCCGGGGCTTTGAGTACATGCGTGCAATCGACAAGTTCACAAAGTGGCGGAAGTGGAAGCGATGAGAAGGTGGCAACCACGATCGTGATCAAGTTCTTGGTCGATTGTTTGCCGTTTGGGATTCCTAACAGGATCATCACCGACAACGGCACACAGTTCTGACCGCACCTTCATGCGATCGTCAAGATCTTGGCGCCAAGGTCTGCTTTGCTCATCAGAAACAGCGGTCAGCGAGAGAGCAAATGCTGAAGTCTTGCAGGCTCAAGACCAGAACTTTCGACGAGCTGCACAAGTGCGGAAGAAACTGGATTGAGGAGCTACGGTGGTTCTTTGGTCGATCGAGCGGCGCCGTCGAGCCTTTGGCGGACACCTTCGCTCTAGTCTATGGAGCGAGAGCAGTTCTCCCCACGGAACTTCGTATCGGGTCACCTCGAGTGCTCGCTTATGATGAGCTCGAGCAAGAGCAGCTGCGACAAGATGCGCTGCTCCTTGAGAGGACCGTCTTGAGGCATTTGTCTGAGCTGCTCGTTACCAGCAAGCTTTGCGCGCTACCATAGCCACAAAGTTAGTGCGAAGTCTCGAGGAAAGGCGACCTTGTTCTTGGCGCATTCAGTCCGGCAAGAATTCCAACAAGTTGGCCTTGGAAGTGGGAAGGCCCTTATCGGGTGAGGCGAGTCACTAGGCTGGCGCTATCGCCTTGAGACCGAAGATGGCATTCGGTGAGCAACTCTGGAATATTGAACATCTTCGTAAGTTTTACCCATAGAGGCGCGGTTGCGGAACCTGTTCGGCAACCACCTTTCTAAGTCTTGTCGATGTTGCATGTAATCCTTTGTACAAAGTCGGCGCGAGACCCGTGCATCGATAAAGCTCATGTGTTCCGCACATCTTGTCAATTCGTGCATTTTCTTTCTACTTTGCATGTATTATCGACATTTTCTGCAGCATCCACACCGGTAAGCAATAACGAGCCACAAGGCTCCATAGCGTTATTTTCCCTTTGTCGGGAAGCTGATCCTGTCCCACGAACACCTATGGGGCGTTGGTCCCTTGTGGTTGGGAGGCGGAGAATGCGAAGCGGATCGAGCGATGCACGAGCAGATTTACCCAGCTTGAGCTCTCGGGAGATAACACTCCTACTGCTGCTTGGTGGATTATATTGTGTTCTTGCTAGGGAGCAATGGAGCTACAAAACCTAGCTTTGGCGAGTGTGGCCTCGTGTGAGTTGAGTGAATCGAGCAGGCGAACCCCAACCCTTTCTCGTTGCACTTGGGACTCCTTTTATAGGCACAAGGGGTCACCACAGTGGCAACACGTATGAGGTACAAATGTAAAAGCGGTGGTTGGTACACCAACATGCAGTGTCTGATGATCTATACCTAATTCGGCGGCAAGGGACAAAAGTCATAAATGCCCGTCTCGGTCGCTGAAACGATTACAGCGAGGACCGTCAAGTGCGCCTCCGTTCGCCCGCGATGGTGGCTTGTCGGCGCCGCTTATCGCTGCTCCCGCTGGCTGCACAGCCATCGACCGCGTTCACTGGGAAAGCCCAGCGGCGACACGTTGGCGGATGAGCTGGGCGGAGATGAAGAGAGGTTACTGCCGTGGCAGCGCCTTGCATGGCCAGAGCCTTGTCGGCAGGGCTCGGCGCTCACCAAGCCTTCGGCAAGCTCCTCTTGCGGGGCCTTGATTCGCCGTGCCTTGAGTGGCCTTCCGGCAAGCTCCTCTTGCGGGGCCTTGATCACTTTGTTCGTGCCTTGAGGAGCGCGGAAGATCTTGGCGGTCACCAGGCCAGCCCGGCAGCGAGGTGCTGCAACTGCCGTGCGAGTTGAGGTACTAGGGTACCCTACTCTAGTACACCGACAGGAGCCCGGACTGGGCCACCACGGCGCCAAGCTCTGTTGGGTCAGGCCCAAAAGCGATTACTGCAGAACACGCAGCGGTGCAGGATCGCCATTACTCGTCCTGGACCCACCGCCTCCCATGAGCAGCACGCACGGACGTGGCGTTGTGGGGAGATCGTGGGGCTTTCTTTAATGGGAAAATCAGAATGCCGCCCCTCTCCCTCCTTATAAGCGAAGTGCAGGGGCGGGCGCCCACTTGCCATTCTTGTCACATCAAAAACCACCGCCCTTCCCCTTTCTTCTCGAGCCCAAAGAAGCGGCGCTCCGCCCCTCCCCATTGACACGGTGCCACTGCGCCGTCAGATTCCTCCACCACCTCCGCCATGGCTCAAAGCCGATAAGGGCAAAGGGTGAAATCAGCCGGCGCGGCGGCTCATGGCGCTGCGGAAGGAGAAGGCCCTCTTGATCCGTTGCTCGGCAGGAAGGAGCTGCGGGAGCTGTATTACCTCTTTGGTCGGCGGCGGCGTGCGCACCCGTGCGAGGTGATCTCCGCCGCCACGTCGAGAAGGTTTCCTTTGGGTACCCCTTTTTCGCTTTTCTTCCACTGCGGGCTCTGCCCGCCCTTTTCCGAATTCTTTTATGATGTCATGAATACATATGGCCTCCGCCTCCTTGATTTTACCCCCAACGCCGTCCTCACCATGGCCGTTTTCGCACACCTCTGCGAGAACTTTGTCGGGGTCCACCCAAATGTAGCACTTTTCCGCCATTACTTCATGCCCAGCGTAAAGAGAGAGCCGCTTGCGGAGGTGCATGGATATCTAGGATCGGCAAGAAGAAGCATATCTTGACGGAGCTGCGCAACAAGTGGGAGGTGGAGAGCTGACTTGTGTTGGATCTTAGAGGAGGACCGCAGCCTTTCACGCCTGCGCCAAAACCCCCATAGTCTTGGCAGCGATTGGAGCAACTTGGCGCGTGGGGCGCCAAGTTGAAGATACCGTGACTAGGATCTTGCGTCTCGGACATGCCCGGCTGACCGTAGGAGCAGTTGGCGCGGACTTCCTTCGCCGCCGCATTGCGCCCTTGCGGGGAGAGGGAGGCCTGCTTGGGAGTTCGAACACGGCGGACATCATGAGGCTGCGCCGGGTCTGGTGGAACTTTACCATCCTGGAGCTGGATGGCATGCTGCGGGAGCTGTTCAAGCTGATCACGAGATCACCCGAGTGGTTCATGTTGCGAAGTCGTGCCTGCCTTAATGCAACAACTCGTCGCTTGACGCATCCTGCGCGATGATGCCGTTGTGCGATTCCCATGGAATCGTTCCAACAGCGAGGAGCCCGCCCGGCGAGTCGTGCAGCAGTTCTTGACGACTTAGAAGAAGTGCCGATCCGTGCCGGCAAGAAGCGGCTCACCGCGACACCACCGGCGAGGAGATGGCGCGCATCGCCACAAGGTTGGAGGCGGCGAAGCTGCTGCCCGGCTGGCGTGTTTGGGTTCCTTTGTCGAGGCGAAGACAGCGGCGGCAAGCCTTGCCGATCGAGAGGTTTGCCGATGAGGAGGAGCAGGCGAGCCGACAATGAGCGGCGAGCCTGCGGGCGCCTCTCCTCCGCCGTCAAGTAGCTTGCGCGGGAGGCCCGCTGCCCGCCAAGGAGGCGCCTCCGCAAAGGCGGAGAAGTGGCGGCGGCATCGCCCCAACAACCGCCTCGCCGTCCGGCCCAGCGCTCCACAGCGGCAAGCTTGTTGCCAGCAGGGGCGCCTCATGCCTCCCAGCTGGCAGGGCGGGGTCTTGGAAGCACGGCCCCGCGCCTTAGCGTCGAGAATCCTCTCCTCCAATTAAATCGCGCGGGCGGAATTTGATCTCTCGCCCTCAGCTCGAGGAAGAAGAGGAAGAGTAAGATCTTGTCGCTGCTACTTGTAATCCTTCAATTCTTGCTTTAACTTATGTCGACTTACTTCCTCTGAACCTTCTCCTTCTTGGGGCCGCTGGCTCGGGAGGCGTCGAAGGGCCAAGACCCGGTGGTTGTCGTCTCGAGCGATTCCCACAATGGCGATAGGAGGCATGTCAGGACTCCCTTGCGGATCGGCAACCCTTCATGAGCAGCCCCGGCACAGCCCTCGGCATAAATATTTGGTTTATTTCTTACGGTTAGGCGTGCTTGGGTGCTCCTAAAGTCCTTGATATCTGGCTTGTTGAATTATTTAGGAGTAGAGCAGCCTCATCGGGAGGTCCGGAGGTCGTTCGAGTTCAGCCTCATCGGGAGGCCGGAGGTCACCTCAAAGTTACCTTGCTTCCTTCGCCACCAAGGAGAAATATCCGCTAAGGGGCGCTCTCCGGCAAGGAGGCCTCTCCGACAAGGAGCTTCTCCGACAAGGGGCAGCGCCGGCGACCCTCGGTGGTGGAGACAGCGACAGCAGACCCCTCTGGTAATCTTCTTGCTTGAGAATTTCCTTGGGTTCTTTTCTTACTGTTCTTATTTTTGAACATTTGCTTGACTTGTTCTTTCTTTTTTGATCGTCGAGATCCATCTGCGGAGAGCCGATGGGCCGAGGCTGCCCGGCGAGGAAGGCGCTCGTGGCAATAATGGCCGCCGCCAACATGGAGGGCGAGGCCGGCGTCGATGGGTCCACCGGCGAGGAGGCCGCCAAGGCTGCTGGCGCGAGGCAGAGGAGGGTCAGCGATCGCCTGAAGCCACCTGGGGCCTGAGGGCGCCAGGCGCTGCCGACCGCCGATCCCCGCCACGATGCGCGCCCGGACTCAAGAGCCCCAGCCAGGCGCCTATCGAAGGCGGCGAAGGTGTCTTCATCAAGCTTCCGTGGGCGTCAAGCTCCGGGGCACCGTTCGAAGGAGACCTTGACGTGGAGCTCTTCGCCTCTGCTTTGGGCTGTCGCTGGTTGACCCAAGCAGCAGCGATGGCGAGTCGAGGAGGAGGCGATTCTTTGAAGAGATTCTTTGTCGCTCTACCGCCCGACAAAGCCAAAGCTGGAGTCATGGGAAGCTCTTGTCGCGGCGGGAGCTGACATGGAGAAGCGCAGGAGAGCTCGGTCGCGTAACAAGGAAACTCTCGGGATATAGCGGGCGCGGGAGCAGCTTGCTGAGGCGCCACGACTTTCATCTTGGAAGGCCGAGGTCGAGGAGCAGCAAAGGCTTGCGGCGAAGCTCTCAGCGCAAGAAGGTGAGTTGGCGCGCGGAAAATCAACCTCGGCAGATATGAGGAAGATCTTGCCTTGTGAGCAATCAATCGTGAGCCACTCCAAGAGCAAAGGATGCCGCCGCAGCTGCCGTGGCCGCCAAGAAGGAATTGAAGCGAGGTGGCCCAGCTGGAGGCCACCCTCGAGCGCCGAGGAGGTCACGGGCTGAAGCGGGGGCCTTGAGAAGGCGCCTACACTCTTGGCGAGCTGCAGGGTCGTTTCGCGAAAAAGATCAAGGGCTCGACGCCGCCAAGGACTCAAAGGCGGATCTGGGCTGGCCAGCCACCACAGCGGAGGCAGCTGAGCAGGCGCCAAGGAGGCGGGAAGCAGGCCTCTTGGAAGATCAAGGCCAACGAGGAACTCTTTGTCGAATCTGTGACCGCCAGAATAATCTCGAGGATAGCATAATGCCTTTGGACGGAAGGTCTCGTGGACCTTGCCGCCGCCATCCATAATGAGTTGATGGAGCTGGGGATGGTGGATCTTGGGTACTCCACCGGCGAGAATCTCAACCCAGCGTCAAGCTCAGCCTGTTCTTCAAGGCGTGTTGGCGGGTTTCAGTGACCGGAGGAGATCCCAAAGCAAGCTGGCCGAGTCGCGCCAAGTCTGTCTGCCGGGGCTCTTCAGAAGGTGCTGATGAAGGTGGCCTTCCGCAACCCAGGCGTCGACTTCACCAAAGTCCTCAAGTCCCTGCCTCCATCTGCCGACGTCGAAGCACTCAAGGCCCTTGTCACACCCATTGTGGACAGGGTGAGCGGAGTCAAGAGGCTCGATGGCGACCGTGTGGATTAGGCCACCAAGCTTATCTTTCTCTTGTCGCTGTAGATCATGTTTAGGCAAAAAAATCTATTAGATCTGCGACAAGCTATTTTGTAATATACTATATCTTAGGCATCGATTGCAATGTTATTTCCTCTACTTGATTTCTTCCCTTGTACATTTGTGCCCTACGCTTTTAGGGAACTTGTCGGCGCGAATACCTTTGCCACGGCGCTAAGTGCGGAACTTCTTGACCTCTTTGGCGATGCTGCCTCCGACAAGCAACCTTATGCAACTAGTTGCACACACTTAAGTTGTTGGCGGACACGAAACAAAGTAAGAGCGCAAGCTAATCATGAGTCGGTTCCTCGCGCTGGGTTTTCCATACAAAGTACTATCGTTCGAGGAAGATAACTTAAAATTTTAAAACTGATTGCTTAAACTTAGCAACTTAGCTTTTACATCGTTCACTTCGGCAAGCGATAGTTCCTCGGCGGCAACGGTGGCCGACACCATTATCTTCTCCTTCCCCGGTTAATTTGTGGGTGGATGAACCTTCCTCTTGTTTGAGAAGAAAGAAGAAAATAAAGTTATGGAGCCTAGTGGCTCATTATTGCTTCTTGTTGGGGAGCGTGGCAGAAATTCAAAATTTTCCTCGTGTCACCAAGATCTATCTATGGAGAAACTAGCGAGGAAGGAGAGTGCATCTACATACCCTTGTAGATCGCTAAGCGGGCGTTCATGAAGCAGGGGTTGAAGGAGTCATACTCGTCGTGATCCAAATCACGGAGATCCTAGTGCCAAGCGGATGGCACCTCGTGTTCAACACACGTACAGCCGGTGGCGTCTCCCGCCTTGATCCAGCAAGGAGAGAGGAGAGGTTGAGAAGACTCCATCCAGCAGCAGCACAGCGGCATGGTGGTGATGGAGGCGTGGCAATCCGCGAGGCCGCCAAGCACCAAGGGAGAGGAGGAGGAGGAGGCGGGGCTGCGCTGGAGAGGAGGCTCTCGTGTGTTATGGGCAGCCCCTAGGCCTCATATATATAGGGAAGGGGAGGAGGTGCGCCCCTCTGGGGTTCCCACCGCTAGAGGCGGCAGCCCTAGGTGGATCAGGGGGGCGGCCAGAGGGAGGAGAGAGGCGCCCACTAGATGGGCCTTAGGGCCCATCGCCCTAGGGTTGCCCTCCCTCTCACCCTTGAGCCTTGGGCCTCTTGTGGGGCGCACCAGCCCCTTGGGGCTGGTTCCCTCCACACTTGGCCCACATAACCTTCAGGGTTGGTGGCCCCACTTGGTGGACCCAGGACCCTCCGGTGGTCGTACATTACCGATATGCCCGAAACTTTTCGGTGACCAAAACAGGACTTCCCATATATAAATCTTTACCTCCGGACCATTCGGAACTCCTCGTGGCGTCCGGATCTCATCCGGGTCTCGAACAACATTCGGTAACCACATACAAACTTCCTTTATAACCCTAAGCGTCGCCAGACCTTAAGTGTGTAGACCCTACGGGTTGGGAGACATGTGGACATGACCGAGGCGTTCTCGGTCAATAACCAACAGCGGGATCTGGATACCCATGTTGGCTCCACATGTTCCACGATGATCTCATCGGATGAACCACGATGTCAAGGACTCAATCGATCCGTATACAATTCCCTTTGTCTAGCGGTATTGTACTTGCGAGATTCGATCGTCGGTATCCTATACCTTGTTCAATCTCGTTACCGGCAAGTCTCTTTACTCGTTCCGTAACACATCATCCGTGATCAACCCCTTGGTCACATTGTGCACATATGATGATGTCCTACCGAGTGGGCAGAGATACCTCTCCGTTTACGGGTGACAAATCGATCTCGATTCGTGCCAACCCAGAGACACTTTCGGAGATACATAATGCACCTTTATAGCCACCCGATTCGTTGTGGCGTTTGGTACACCAAAGCATTCCTACGGTATCCGGGAGTTGCACAATCTCATGGTCTAAGGAAATGATACTTGACATTAGAAAAGCTTTAGCATCTGAACTACGATCTTTGTGCTAGGCTTAGGATTGGGTCTTGTCCATCACATCATTCTACTAATGATGTGATCCGTTATCAATGACATCCAATGTCCATGGTTAGGAAACCGTAACCATCTATTGATCAACGAGCTAGCCAATAGAGGCTTGCTAGGGACATGGTGTTGTCTATGCATCCACACATGTATTTGAGTTTCCTATCAATACAATTATAGCATGGATAATAAGCGATTATCATGAACAAGGAAATATAATAATAATAACTAATTTATTATTGCCTCTAGGGCATATTTCCAATAGTCTCCCACTTGCACTAGAGTCAATAATCTAGTTCACATCGTCATGTGATTAACAGCGATAGGTCACATCGCCATGTGACCAACACCCAAAAGTTTACTAGTGTCGTAAACTAGTTCACATCGTCATGTGATTTAGACTCAATGAGTTACGAGGTTTGATCATGTTTTGCTTGTGAGAGAGGTTTTAGTCAGCGGGTTTTAGTCAGCGTGTCGAACCTTTCAGATCCGTGTGTGCTTACAAATTTCTAGGTCATATTATAAATGCTTCTTCCACGCTCCTCTTGAAGCTATTCCAAATGGTTGCTCCACTATCGTATCCGGTTTGCTACTCGAGTCACTTTCGGATAGGTGTTAAAGCTTGCATCGGCGTAACCCTTTCGTCGAACTCTTTATCACCTCCATAATCGAAACATGTCCTTATTTACTCAAGGACAATTTTGACTGCTGTCAATGATCCATTCTGTATCATTCTTGTACCCTTAGTGACTCATGGCATGGCACACTTCGGTGCGGTACACAACATAGCATACTATAGAGCCTATGTACGAAGCCTAGGGGCGACCTTCGTCCTTTCTCTCTTTTACTGCCGTGGTCGAGCTTTAAGTCTTAACCATACCTTACAACTCAGGCAAGAACTCCTTCTTTGGTGATCTATCTTGAACACCTTCAAGATCATGTCAAAGTATATGCTCATTTGAAAGTACCATTAAGCGGTTTTGATCTATCCCTATAGATCTTGATGCTCAATGTTCAAGTAGCTTAATACAGGTTTTCACTTGAAAAAAAACACTTTTCAAACAACCCTATATGCTTTCTAGAAATTCTACATCATTTCTGATCATCAATATGTCAACATATACTCATCAGAAATTCTATAGTGCTCCCACTCACTTCTTTGGAAATACAAGTTTCTCATAAACTTTGTATAAACCCAAAATCTTTGATCATCTCATCAAAGCGCACATTCCAACTCCGAGATGCTTACTCCGGTCCTTAGAAAGGATCGCTGGAGCCAGCATACCTTTAGCATCCTTAGGATCGACAAAACTTTCTGATTGTATCACATACAACCTTTCCTTCTGGCTGGTAAGGAAACTCATTTTGACATCCATCTGCCAGATTTCATAAATGCAGCTTATGCTAACATGATTCCGGCGGACTTAAGCATCGCTACGGATGAGAACAACTCATCGTAGTCAACTCCTTGAACTTGTGAAAACTCTTAGCCACAAGTCGAGCTTCATAGAAGGTGACATTACCGTCCACGTCCGTCTTCTTCTTAAAGATCCATTTATTGCAATGGCTTGCCAATCATCGGGCAAGTCCACCAAAGTCCATGCTTTGTTACGATATATGGATACTATCTCGGTTTCATGGCTTCTAACCATTTGTCGAATTTGGGCCTACCATCGCTTCTCCATAGCTCGTAGGTTCATTGTTGTCTAGCAACATGACCTTCAAGACAGGATCACCGTACCACTCGAAGCGATCAGCGTCCTTGTCGTCCCTCACGAGGTTCGGTAGTGACTTGATCCGAAACTTCATGATTACTATCATAAGCTTCTACTTCAATTGGTGTAGGTGCCACGAGGAACAACTTCTGTGCCTGCTACACACTAGTTGAAGTGGCGGTTCAATAACCTCATCAAGTCTCCACCATCCTCCCACTCAACTTTTGAGACAAACATTTCCTCGAGAAAGGACCCGATTCGAAACAATCCCTATTGCTTCGGATCTGAATTAGGAGGTATACCCAACTGTTTTGGGTGTCCTATGAAGATGCATTTTATCCGCTTTGGGTTCGAGCTTATCAACGGAAACTTTTCCACATAAGCGTCATAGCCCCAAACCTTTAAGAAATGACAGCTTAGGTTTCTCTAAACCATAGTTCATACGGTGTCATCTCAGCGGTTTACGTGGTGCCCTATTAAAGTGAGTGCGGTTGTCTCTAATGCCTAACCCATGAGCGATAGTAGTAATCGATAAGAGACATCATGGTATGCACCATATCTAATAGGGTGCAACTATGATGTTCGGACACACCATCACACTATGGTGTTCGGCGGTATTAGTTGTGAAACAATTTCCACAATGTCTCAATTGTGTACCAAACTTCATAACTCAGATATTCATCTCTATGATCACATCACAGACATTTTATCCTCTTGTCACGAAGATCTTCAACTTCACTCTGAAATTACTTGAACCTTTCAATAATTCAGACTTGTGTTTCATCAAGTAAATATACTCAACATCTACTCAAATCATCGTGAAGTAAGAACATAACGAAATTCCTTTGCATGCCTCAACACTCATTGGACTGCACACATCAAAATGTGTTATTTCCAACAAGTTGCTATCTTGTTTCATCTTCTTTGAAACCGAGGCTTTTAGGTCATCTTGCCCATGTGGTATGATTTGCATATCTCAAGTGATTCAAAATCAAGTGAGTCCAAGCGATCCATCTGCATGGAGTTTCTTCATGCGTATACACCAATAGACATGGTTAGCATGTCTCAAACTTTTCAAAAGCAGTGAGTCAAAGATCCATCAACATGGAGCTTCTTCATGCGTTTACACCAATATGACTTACATGGCGATTGCCACAAGTAAGTGGTACTATCATTACTATCTTATACCTTTGGCATGAAAATGTGTATCACTGCGATCGAGATTCAATAAACCATTCATTTAGGTGCAAGACCATTGAAGGTGTTATTCAAATAAATAGAGTAACCATTATTCTCCTTAAATGAATAACCGTATTGCGATAGACATAATCCAATCATGTCTATGCTCAGCATAAACACCAAATGATAATTATTCTGGTTTAATACTAATCTTGATGGTAGAGGGGCGTGCGATGCTTGATCACATCAACCTTGGAAACACTTCCAACACATATCGTGACTCACCTTTAGCTAGTCTCCATTTATTCCGTAGCTCTTTTATTTGAGTTACCAACACTTAGCAACCGAACGGTATCTTAATACCCTGGTGCTACTAGGAGTACTAGTAAAGAACACATTAACATAATGTATATCAATATACTTCTATCGACCTTGCCGACCTTCTCATCTACCAAGTATCTAGGGTAATCTGCTCGATTGGCTGTTCCCCTTATTCGAAGCACTTAGTCTCGGGTTTGGGTTCAACCTTGGGTTTCTTCACTTTGGGCAACAACTGATTTGCCGTTTCATGAAGTGCCCTTCTTGCCCTTGCCCTTCTTGAAACTAGTGGTTTCATCAACCATCAACAATTGATGCTCCTTCTTGATTTCTACTTTCGCGGTGTCAAACATCGTGAATACCTCAGGATCATCATATCTATCCTGATATGTTATAGTTCATCACGAAGCTCTAGCAGCTTGGTGGCAATGACTTTGGAGAAACATCACTATCTCATCGGAAGATTAACTCCCTCGATTCAAGTGATTGTTGCACTCGGACAATCGAGCACAAGCTCAACGATTGAGCTTTTCTCCCTTAGTTTGCAGGCTAAGAAAATCGTCGGAGGTCTTATACCTCTTGGCGTGGGCACGACTTGAAATCCCAATTTCAGCCCTCGAAACATCTCATATGTTCGCGACATTTGAAAGCGTCTTTCGTGCCTCAACTCTAAACCGTTTAAGCGAACTATCACGTAGTTATAAAAGCGTGTATGTCCGATGTTACGCAACATCCACAAGCGGCGTTTGGGGTTCAACATCTTGGCGGTGCATTAAGGACATAAGCTTTCTCTGTCCGCATAATCGCTACTTTCAACTTTCAACTATATTTTCTCTAGGAACATATCTAAGCAGTGGAACTAAAGCGCGAGCTTCGACATAATTTGCAAAAGGTCTTTTGACAATGTTTAAGATAATTAAGTTCATCTTATGAACTCCCACTCGAGATAGACATCCCTCTGGTCATCTAAGTGATTACATGATCCGAGTCAACTAGGCGTGTCCGATCATCACGTGAGACGGACTAGTCATCATCGGTGAACATCTTCATGTTGATCGTATCTACTATCGACTCATGCTCGACCTTCGGTCTCGTGTTCGAGGCCATGTTTGTACATGCTAGGCTCGTCAAGTTAACCCTAAGTGTATTGCGTGTGTTCGAGGCCATATGCATACATGCTAGGCTCGTCAACACCGTTGTATGTGAGCGTAAGAATCCATCACACCCGATCATCACGTGGTGCTTAGAAGCGACGAACTTTTGCAGCGGTGCACAATTAGGGAGAACACTTCTTGAAATTGTTGTAAGGGATCATCTTATTTACTACCGTCGTTTTAAGTAAACAAGATGCATAAACATAATAAACATCACATGCAATTATATAGTAGTGACATGATATGGCCAATATCATATAGCTCCATTGATCTCCATCTTGGGGCTCCATGATCATCATCATCATCGGCATGACACCATGATCTCCATCATCATGATCTCCATCATCGTGTCTTCATGAAGTTGTCTAGCCAACTATTACTTCTACTACTATGGCTACGGTTAGCAATAAAGTAAAGTAATTACATGGCGTTGTTCAATGACACGCAGGTCATACAATAAATAAAGACAACTCCTATGGCTCCTGCGGTTGTCATACTCAACGACATGCAAGTCGTGATTCCTATTACAAGAACATGATCAATCTCATACATCACATATCATTCATCACATTCTTCTTGGCCATATCACATCACATAGCATACCTGCAAAAACAAGTTAGGCGTCCTCTAATTGTTGTTTGCATGTTTCTGATGGCTGCTATGGGTTTCTAGCAAACGTTTCTTACCTCATAAAACCACAGCGTGATATGCCAATTGCTATTTACCCTTCATAAGGACCCTTTTCGCCGAATCCGTTCGACTAAAGTGGGAGGCGGCACCGCTAGCCACCTTATGCACCAAGTGCATGTCGATTCAGTGGAACACATCTCACGTGAAATGCGTGTAAGGTCGGTCGGGCGCTTCATCCCACAATACCGTCGAAACAAGATTGGACTAGTAGCGGTAAGCATATTGAACAACATCAACGCCCACAACTACTTTGTGTTCTACTCGTGCAAAGAATCTCGCAATAGACCTAGCTCATGATGCCCTTTGTTGGGGAGCGTGGCAGAAATTCAAAATTTTCCTCGTGTCACCAAGATCTATCTATGGAGAAACTAGCGAGGAAGGAGGTGCATCTACATACCCTTGTAGATCGCTAAGCGAAGCGTTCATGAGAGCAGGGGTTGAAGGAGTCGTACTCGTCGTGATCCAAATCACGGAGATCCTAGTGCGAGCAGACGGCACCTCCGCGTTCAACACCGTACAGCCGGTGGCGTCTCCCACGCCTTGATCCAGCAAGGAGAGAGGAGAGGTTGAGAAGACTCCATCCAGCAGCAGCACAGCGGCATGGTGGTGATGGAGGCGTGGCAATCCCGCGGGGCCGCCAAGCACCAAGGAGAGGAGGAGGAGGAGGCGGGGCTGCGTGGAGAGGAGGCTCTCGTGTGTTATGGGCAGCCCCTAGGCCTCATATATATAGGGGAAGGGAGGAGGTGCGCCCCTCTGGGGTTCCCACCCCTAGAGGCGGCAGCCCTAGATTGGATCAGGGGCGGCCAAGAGGGAGGAGAGGGCGCCCACTAGATGGGCCTTAGGGCCCATCTGCCCTAGGTTGCCCCCTCCCTCACCCTTGCGCCTTGGGCCTCTTGTGGGGCGCACCAGCCCCTTGGGGCTGGTTCCCTCCACACTTGGCCCCATAACCTTTGGGGTTGGTGGCCCCACTTGGTGGACCCGGGACCCTCCGGTGGTCCGTACATTCCGATATCGCCGAAACTTTTCCGGTGACCAAAACAGGACTTCCCATATATAAATCTTTACCTCCGGACCATTCGGAACTCCTCGTGGCGTCCAGGATCTCATCCGGGTCTCGAACAACATTCGGTAACCACATACAAACTTCCTTTATAACCCTAGCGTCGCCGAACCTTAAGTGTGTAGACCCTACGGGTTCGGGAGACATGTGGACATGGCCAAGAGGCGTTCTCGGTCAATAACCAACAGCGGGATCTGGATACCCATGTTGGCTCCCACATGTTCCACGATGATCTCATCGGATGAACCACGATGTCAAGGACTCAATCGATCCGTATACAATTCCCTTTGTCTAGCGGTATTGTACTTGCCGAGATTCGATCGTCGGTATCCTATACCTTGTTCAATCTCGTTACGGCAAGTCTCTTTACTCGTTCCGTAACACATCATCCGTGATCAACCCCTTGGTCACATTGTGCACATTATGATGATGTCCTACGAGTGGGCCCGGAGATACCTCTCCGTTTACGGGTGACAAATCGATCTCGATTCGTGCCAACCCAGACACTTTCGGAGATACCTGTAATGCACCTTTATAGCCACCCGATTCGTTGTGGCGTTTGGTACACCAAAGCATTCCTCGGTATCCGGGTTGCACAATCTCATGGTCTAAGGAAATGATACTTGACATTAGAAAAGCTTTAGCATCTGAACTACGATCTTTGTGCTAGGCTTAGGATTGGGTCTTGTCCATCACATCATTCTACTAATGATGTGATCCGTTATCAATGACATCCAATGTCCATGGTCGAGGAAACCGTAACCATCTATTGATCAACGAGCTAGCCAATAGAGGCTTGCTAGGGACATGGTGTTGTCTATGCATCCACACATGTATTTGAGTTTCCTATCAATACAATTATAGCATGGATAATAAGCGATTATCATGAACAAGGAAATATAATAATAACTAATTTATTATTGCCTCTAGGGCATATTTCCAACACTTACCGGTGTGGATGCTGCACAAAATGTCG
>JAHIAM010005402.1:0-68164 GCA_021605205.1 Aegilops longissima
TTTTATTCATGTAAATAGAACAACAATTTATTCTCTTACTTAAATAAATAATCGTATGCAATAAACATGATCAAACCATATTCATGCTCAGCATAAACACCAAATAACACTTATTTAGGTTCAACATTAATCCCGAAAGTATAGGGAGTGTGCGATGATGATCATATCAATCCTGGAACCACTTCCAACACATCGTTACTTCACCATTAACTAGTCTCTATTCATTACGCAACTCCGTTTGAGTTACTACTCTTAGCCCGAACCAGTATCAAATACCGAGGGTTTACTACGAACACTAGTAAAATACACATCAATAATCTGTATATCAAATATACCTTTGTTCACTTTGCCATCCATCCGCCAAATACTTGGGGCAGTTCCGCTTCTAGTGACCAGTCCTTTGCGGTGAAGCTTTTCAGTCTCAGGCTTAGGTCCAGACTTGGGCTTCTTCACTTGAGCAACAACTTGCTTGCCGTTCTTCTTGAAGTTTCCCTTCTTCCCTTTGCCCTTTTCTTGAAACTAGTGGTCTTGTCAACCTTCAACACTTGATGTTTTCTTGATTTCTACCTTCGTCGATTTCAGCATCACGAAGAGCTTGGGAATCGTTTCGTTATCCTTGCATATTATAGTTCATCACAAAGTTCTACTAACTTGGTGATGGTGACTAGAAATTTTGTCAATCACTATCTTATCTGGAAGATTAACTCACTTGATTCAGCGATTGTAGTACCGGACAATCGAGCACATGCTCCTTGCTTGAGCTATTCTCCTCCATCTTTTAGCTATAGAACTTGTTGGAGACTTCATATCTCTCAACTCGGGTATTTGCTTGAAATATTAACTTCAACTCCTGGAACATCTCATATGGTCCATGGCGTTCAAAACATCTTTGAAGTCCCGATTCTAAGCCGTTAAGCATGGTGCACTAAACTATCAAGTAGTCATCATATTGAGCTAATAGCGTTCATAACGTGCGCATACTGCTCCTGCAATAGGTCTGTCACCTAGCGGTGCATCAAGGACATAATTTTTCTGTGCAGCAATGAGGATAAACCTCAGATCACGGATCCAATCCGCATCATTGCTACTAACATTTTCAACTTAGTTTTTCTAGGAACATATCAAAAATAAAGCAGGGGGAGCTAAGCGAGCTATTGATATACAACATAGATATGCTAATACTACCGGGACTAAGTTCATGATAAATTTAAGTTCAATTAATCATATTACTTAAGAACTCCCACTTAGATAGACATCCCTCTAATCTTCTAAGTGATCCGTGATCCATATCAACTAAACCATGTCCGATCATCACGTGAGATGGAGTAGTTTCAATGGTGAACATCACCATGTTGATCATATCTACTATATGATTCACGCTCGACCTTCGGTCTCCGTGTTCGAGGCCATATCTATTATATGCTAGGCTCGTCAAGTTTAACAACTGAGTATTCAGCGTGTGCAACTGTTTTGCACCGTTGTATTTGAGCGTAGAGCCTATCACACCAATCATCACGTGGTGTCTCGTACGAAGAACTTTCATAGCGGTGCATACTCGGGAGAACACTTATACCTTGATAATTTAGTGAGAGATCATATTATAAAGCTACCGCCGAACTAAGCAAAATAAGATGTATAAAGATAAACATCACATGCAATCAAAATATGTGACATGATATAGCCATCATCATCTTGTGCCTTTGATCTCTATCTCCAAAGCATCGTCATGATTTCCATCGTCACCGGCATGACACCATGATCTCCATCATCTTGATCTATATCAGTAATAGCCGTCACATGGTGCGTCTAGCCAACTATTGCTCTTGCAACTATTGCTATCGCATAGCGATAAAGTAAAACAATTATTTGGCGCTTGCATCTTATGCAATAAAGAGACAACCATAAGGCTTACGCGATTGCCGATAACTTCAACAAAACATGATCATCTCATACAACAACTTATATCTCATCACGTCTTTACCATATCACATCACAACATGCCCTGCAAAAACAAGTTAGGCGTCCTCTACTTTGTTGTTGCAAGTTTTACGTGGCTGCTACGGGCTTAGCAAGAACCGTTCTTACCTCGCATCAAAACCACAGCGATAGTTTGTCAAGTTGGTGCTGTTTTAACCTTCGCAGGGACGGACGTAGCCACACTCGGTTCAACTAAAGGTGGAAAGCGGACACCGCTAGTCACACAGTGCAAAGCACGGCGGTAAAACCAGTCTCGCGTAGCGTCTGGCGTAATGTCGGTCAGGTCGCTTCATCCAACAATACCGCCCGAACAAAGTATGACATGCTTGATAAGCGGTATGACTTATATAAGCCCACAACTCACTTGTGTTCTACTCGTGCATATAACATCAGCGCGCATAAAACCAGGCTCGATAACCTTTGTTAGGGAGCGTAGTAATTTCAAAAAATTCCCTACGCTGCCTTGGATCATGGTGATGCATAGCGAGAGGAGAGTGTTGTCTCGTACCCTCGTGAAGCCGAGCGGAGCATATGGACTTAGCGTAAAGGAAGTAGTCATCGTCTTCCCGATCCGACCGATCAAGCACCGAAACTACGGCACCTCGAGTTCTAGCACCGTTCAGCTCGATGGCGATCCCGGGCTTCGATCCAGCAAAGCGTCGGGGAGGAGTTCCGTCGACCTGACGGCGTGGTGGCGATCTTGATGTTCTACCATCGCGAGGCTTCGCCTAAGCACCGCTACAATATGACCGAGGTGGAATATGGTGGAGGGGGCACCGCTGCGGCTAAGGCGACCACGAGATCAACTTGTGTATCTATGGGTGCCCCTGCCCCGTATATAAAGTGGAGGAAGGGAGGCGGCCTCTCTATAAGCGGCGCCCTAGAGTCCTACTCCCGGGAGTAGGATTCCCCCTTTCTAATAAGAACTAGGGCCCTTCCAAGTAGTAGGAGTAGGAGGAAGGAAGGGAAGGGAAAGGAGAAGGAAGGAGGCGCCCCCCCTCCTAGTCCAATTCGGACTAGCCAATGGGGAGGTGCGGCCACCCTTGAGGCCTTTCTCTCCTTTCCCGTATGGCCCATTAAGGCCCAATACGAATTCCGTAACTCCCGGTACTCGAAAATACCGAATCACTCGGAACCTTTCCGATATCGAATATAGTCGTCCAATATATCGATCTTTCGTCTCGACCATTTGAGACTCCTCGTCATGTCCCGATCTCATTGGGACTCCGAACTCCTTGGTACATCAAAACTCATAAACTCATAATATAAGCATCATGAAACCTTAAGCGTGCGGACCCTACGGGTTCGAGAACTATCTGAACATGATCGAGACACGTCTCGGTCAATAACCAATAAGCGGAACCTGGATGCTCATATTGGCTCCCACATATTCTCTGAAGTTCTTTATCGGTCAGACCGCATAACAACATCGTTGTTCCCTTTGTCATCGGTATGTTACTTGCAGAGATTCGATCGTCGGTATCTCAATACCTAGTTCAATCTCGTTCAACAAGTCTCTTTACTCGTTCCGTAATACATCATCCATAACTAACTCATTAGTTGCAATGCTTACAAAGCTTAAGTGATGTGCATTACGAGAGGGCCGAGATACCTCTCCAGGCAATCGGATGACAAATCCTAATCTCGAAATCGCCAACTCAACAAGTACCTTCGGAGACACCTGTAGAGCACCTTTATAATCATCCAGTTATGTTGTGACGTTTGGTAGCACACAAAGTGTTCCTCCGATGGCAGGAGTTGCATAATCTCATAGTCATAGGAACATGTATAAGTCATGAAGAAAGCAATATCAACATACTTAAGCGATCGAGTTCTAAGCTAACGGAATGGGTCATGTCAATCACATCATTCTCCTAATGATGTGATCCCGTTAATCAAATGACAACTCATGTATATGGCTAGAAACTTAACCATCTTTGATCAGCGAGCTAGTCAAGTAGAGGCATACTAGTGACACTCTGTTTATCTATGTATTCACACATGTATTATGTTTCCGGTTAATACAATTATGGCATGAATAATTAACATTTATCATGAAATAAGGAAATAAATAATAACTTTATTATTGCCTCTAGGGAATATTTCCTTCATCAACACAGTGAATCATGTGAAACAACATGGAAAGAAAAAAAGCGAAGCACTTGGGCGGCCAATGCTTACCAAGAAGGTGGACATGTCAGTTTTTGTAAGGACTTTGGTATATGAGGTGCGAACTGCAGCCCGATCTGTTGCCGGTCTGCAACTGCAGGCGGACCAAATGCAAGTGCAAGTGTTGGTGCAGGTGCGAAGCCGCGCTGCTGCGGAGATGGTGCTCCTTGTAGAGCTAGTGCGGTGTCGATGCCCGATCCTCCGGTGGTCGGTGATCGGTGGCGTGGTGGGTGCCCAATCCTCGGTGGATCGGTGAGCTGCGCATTGTCGGTGCTAGAACAGCTGCGGGTGCTTTCGATCATCTTGAGACAGCGGCGATCATGTCTGATCTGCTATGATCAGCTTTCTAACTTGACTAGGATCCGTGACCGTGATCCAGTTTTTTCTTCATTTCTTTTAAGCGAGAAGGACTAGTTGTGGCGTTTTGTTAAAACAAACTGCGATTCATCATAGGGATTGAGCTTGTACTCGGACAATGATGATCAATTTTTCGATAATATAAGTGATGGGCGGTGCCTTCGTTCTTGACCACGACATAAGAAGTGAAACCTGCAAAAATAGCCATTGTAGAAACAAACCAAGCGGTTTATACGTGATGAATGTCACATGGCAAAACCTGCATCGTAAAATTGCGGGAAAAGAAAGAAAACATGACATTAAATCAATAAGATTTAGACGATAAATCAATAAGATTTACTTGATGTGACACAGTGAATCCTTACCAGAAATCACTATGTTGAAGTACTAAACATAAGATTGATCGTCCAACTACGGCGTGGCATCAGGGGCCCTGCCTACTCCCTAAGCAACCCAGTCAAAGGTCGTGACAAATCGTATGGACCGAACATCCATGGGATGGAAATCACGGTGGGTGCGATAAACCCTGCAATGCATACGAGATATTGGAGTGTAACCATAATTGATGAACCGTCCTCACAAAAATATGATCTGGATACTTCAAAATGTACAAAGCTGAATTGAGTGGACAGACATTAACATAGACCATTCTCGGGGTGACCACACACCAAAAGCGGATACTAATAAACAATCGGGGTTCACAAACACAAATCAAGTCTTGAACAATAGTACTTACTACAGACAAGCAAAGTTGCACTAACTAAACTCTGCAGACTATTTCTTGCCACCGACCTACGGGATGAACCCGCATAGCCGACTAGGCCATGGACTTCGTGTGAGATGTCTACATGCACCATCACCATCTTGTCAACCTTGGAGAACCTAACAGTGGTCTTTCCACTCATAAACATGATGATGAAGACAAGCCGCATCAGATTTGTTGGGAAGCTTTACAAGAACCACACCCTTCGTGTCGAAGGCACAAACAGAGAAATTGTTGTGGTCAAGTACAGCCTCGAGACACGCTGACAACAATGCTACTGAGGAAAACACTAGTTCGGGACACGTGGCGACAAGGACACGGACAGCTGGATAGTTCAGCGATAGAACTCATCATCGGGTCTTCAGTTCACGGCATGACTTTGAGAACTTCATCTCCACAGCGGACCTGGTTCTAATTCAAGCGAAACCATATTTCATTACTACCTCCGTTCAGAAATACAAGATGATTTTCGATATTATACTCCATATATGACTACATATCGCATACGAAATAGTGAACAAAGACACTAGAACATATCTTCAAAGGCATGAGAGCGGAGGATTACATGCAATATCCATAACACAAATTCTTGAGGCAAATATACCCTCTTAAAAGGTAGCATTGATGTTCATAAAGTACTCCCTCCGTCCCAAAATTCTTGTCTTAGATTTGTCTGATACGGATGTATCAAGTCACATTTAGTATTAGATACATCCGTATCTAGACAAATCTAAGACAAGAAATTTGGGACAGAGGAAATAGTTAATAATCTATAAGAAATCGAGTGTCAACCTCTAGCATGTTTTGGTCAAAGAAGAATTTAGAACCGTCATTTGGCACACTAAAATCACATGCAAGATCACCCGAAAGTTGTACTACGGTACTAGTCTGCGTGTTAGATGAAAAACACGATCAAGATCGAGAAAAGATCGTCAACAAGAGACATTACGGACTTGCTTAATGGGGATCCGGAGGGGCTTGGACAGGCGATGGCTTTGAGCTTGTCTGCGGTAGTCTCGGCGGGGTGCTTGCGCTTCTTCGTACCATGAGCCCGGCGGTTTGGCGAGCCATAGACATCACGTCGGCGGTGCTCGGCGTCCATCAGAGAGGAAGCTGAGAGAAAAGTGAAAGGAGGAGCGAGATGAGGAGAAGTAGGCAGTGGGGTTTTCTTCAAGAGAGGAAGCTGAGAGAGAAGAGTGAAATGATGGTTGCTTCGTCCAGTCAACTTACTGCTAGAAAGGAGGGCTTTGTGATTTGTGGCTCATTGGGCATTACTGCGGCGGATTCGATCGGGGTAGTCTACCGTCACTCTACTACGGAGTAATTTAGTGCATGGCTGGCGGACCCAGTCTTGGCTGTCCCAGACGTCGTGAAAGTGATTAATTTAGTGCATGGCTGGAGGAGGATCCGCCGCGGTAGAGTGTGTCCACTTTTTTTCATTACGAAGAAAAATGATTACAACAAGCGTTTCCACTCTTCTGACGGAGGAGTCTGAAACCACGGCAGCCACTTGAACATACAGTGCTCCTACTACTAGGCATGTGCGGTGGTTCATCGTCGATTACTACACAATCTTGTTCTTTGTGTTGTCGCATATCAACTACTCCTATATGTAACATAGTACCGCTTTTTATTTATGCGGTGAGAATGAGCGTTGAGATCAATGTTAACAGAACTAGGTCCACAGCGCACGGAGAGTATGGTGATCAGTACTCCACGAAACATGAACCATATGAAGCACATCCTATAGTGTTAGGCAGGGTGTATGAAGGGTGCAGGATGGGTGCAAAAGTTCCTTCTCGACCCACTTTTGGGTGTTTGGCAGAATGCATGAAGGGTGCATGAGTCCACACTAGTAGGTTGACAAAAATACGAAGAAACAACTATATGCAGATGAGAATGCAACCAAACACACCCACGCTTTGTGCTTTCGATGGCGGATCTGCACCGTCGAGTTTGATCAACGGTCATGTTGCGCAGAGACATGGACATGCCCATGCGGGCGCCTAAACACCACGAAGTCCCTCGCTTCTCGAGGTGCGGCGTTGGTGATGCGAGGTGCAACCGCCCACAAAGCCGCTCGGTCGTGAGAGCCAGCTCGTCAAAGCGGTGTCCAATAGCACGAATGGATTCGGTGGCGGAGCCACGAAAGGATTCGCGCCGGCAACGGCGGCATGCGCGCAACCCCTCCTTGTCCAGCTCAGCCCCCACCATTGCGTGGAGCGGCTCAACTCCTCGGAGATATAGGTGAAGAAGGAGACCAGGTCGGGAAGCGCAGCTCGTTGAAGTCGATCGGGTGGTCGAGCGGGTTTAGCCGATGGCGGCATCGTCCGCCGCAGCGCGACGGTAGGCATCACGCGATCGCAACTGCGTGCGTGGCAACTTGGTTCACCAAGTGGCTGAGGCGATCTGGACCTCGTCATGATCGGCCGCTTCGCGCTCGGCCGGCTCCCCGACGGCCTATCGTATCTCCGCTTTGCGGCAACGCGCGCGGCGCCTCGAGCATCTTTGTGGTGGGCGCTGCGCTTTTGAAGCTCCGTGAACTCCCGCACATAACGGAGGGCATGGCACTCCTCTCCTCCTTGGTGGCGGGCTCTCGTCCTTGGCCTGAGCTCGCATCCTTGGCATGGAGCTCACGTGTCGGCGCCTCACCTCGAACCGTGATCTGCTGCGCCACCATGGCACCGGTAGAAGCAATGGGAGAGGAACCAAAGAGGCGAAACTTCTGAAAGGCAATGCAATCTACGGGAAGGAGGAGGAGCCAGCGAGGCGGGGAATCTTTGGTTTCACTGCGGTAAAACACCGGTCGGCGACTTCTCACATCGGGAAGCGATGGGTTTCTGGTAGACCATCGTCACTAATTGCTACGCGCTGCTCTCGTCAATCAAAAATTAAAAACCCTACGCGCCTGCTCCGTCAATCAAAAATTTAAAATCCTGCCGCACCCAAACACGAGCAACGCCGGGTGGATATTTAAATTACCTGCGACAAGTAGATAAAAAAGGGTGAAAAAACAAATGTGGCGGCCTAGCTAATCGGTCGAACTAGCCCAACTAGCTAGCCATCGTGCTTCAACTGATGTACTTTCGGCGGGAAAGGTGGTCTTCGTGATTTGATGACTCATTTACTTGCTTGCGCTTCTGACCGGCGAGGACCCGAAAAGCAGCGGTGAGGCGTCCCACGTCGGGAAGAATATGTCGTGCACCACGGGAGGACCCGAAAAGCAGCGGTAGGGTGTGCCACGTCTCGACACGGAGGAAAAATGTGTGTGTAAAATATCTGTATCGGGCGTAGTACCTATGGTTCGACCTCGGGACCCGCCGGTCGGTCAAAACACCCCACTAGCCACACAGCTTCATCATGCGGGCGTGGCGGTTAGCTCCGTCTCGACCAGCCATAGCGTCTCTTGTTCTAGGAGATTCTTCTATTTTCCAAGCTTTTTTAGTTGTAATAACACCACGGCAAGCTAAGCGCGCTCTTGCGTGTGTGCCCATGCAAAGGTTAGGCGATGGAGAGAAGAGATTGAGATCACAGACACAGGACCACCCGTAAGTGAGACAACGGTCATGCATGTGTTGATGAGGCACTCCTCTACTCTACTCAGCATAAGTACTATATAAAATCAAGTTATGGGACAAAGCCAACAACCGTTCGTTTTTTAGGGCTATCAACTTACGCTTTGTAGTCGGGTTGCGATTCGAATCTAGTCTTTCAGATTTGTTAGTTTTAGGTCCAAATTATCGTCTCAACGTATCTATAATTTTTATTGCTCCATGCTATATTATCTACTGTTTTAGGCAATATTGGGCTTTATTATCCACTTTTATATTACTTTGGGACTAACCTATTAACGGAGGCCCAGCCCAGATTTGTTGTTTTATGCCTATTTGATATTTTGAGGAAAAGGAATATCGATGGAGTCAAAGCAGGCGAAATCAAGCTGGAGAAGTTATTTTGGAAGGAAACCCACGATGGACTTGGACTCCACGTCGGAAGATATGGGAGGTGCTCACGAGGGTGGGGCGCGCCCCTGGCGCGCCCCCCTCGTGGGGCCCCTATAGCTCCAGCAGCGTACCCTTGCACCCATATATACTCTTGTACCCTAAAACTTCCGAACAGAGATTAGATCGGGAGTTCCGCCGCAAGCCTCGAGCCACGAAAAACCAATCGGGACCCCTTTCGGTACCCTGCGGGAGGGATCCATCTCCGTGGCCATCTTCATCATCCTAGCGCTCTCCATGATGAGGAGGAGTAGTTCACCCTCGGGGCTGAGGTATGTACCAGTAGCTATGTGTTTGATCTCTCTCTCTCGTGTTCTCTCTCGTGTTCCAATCTATGGCACGATCTTGATGTATCCCGAGCTTTGCTATTGTAGTTGGATCTTATGATGTTTCTCCCCCTCTACTCTCTTGTGATGAATTGAGTGTCCCCTTTGAAGTTATCGTATCGGATTGAGTCTTTTATGAGAAAACTTGATGTATGTCTTGGTGATCAACTTGCGGGTTTCGTGACATTGGGAACCTATGCATAGGGGTTGGCACATGTTCTTGACTCTTCGGTAGAAACTTTGGGGCACTCTTTGAAGTAATTTTATGTTGGTTGGATGAATCTGAGATTTTGTGATGCATATCGTATAATCATGCCCACGGATACTTGAGGTGACAATGGAGTATCTAGGTGACATTAGGGTTTTGGTTGATTTGTGTCTTAAGGTGTTATTCTAGTACGAACTCTTTTATAGATCGATCCTAAAGAATAACTTTGTGGTGGTTTCGTACCCGACCATAATCTATACTTTGTTCTCCGCTATTAGTATCTTCGGAGTGATTCTTTGTTGCATGTTGAGGGCTTGTTATATGATCTATCTATGTTATTATTGTTGAGAGAACTTGCACTAGTGAAAGTATGAACCCTAGGCCTTGTTTCCTATCATTGCAATACCGTTTATGCTCACTTTTACCGTTAGTTACCTTGCTGTTTTTGTATTTTCAGATTACAAATACCTATATCTACCATCCATATTGCACTTGTATCACCATCTCTTCGCCGAACTAGTGCACCTATACAATTTACCATTGTATTGGGTGTGTTGGGGACACAAGAGACTCTTTGTTATTTGGTTGCAGGGTTGTTTGAGAGAGACCATCTTCATCCCTCGCCTCCCATGGATTGATAAACCTTAGGTCATCCACTTGAGGAAATTTGCTCTGTCCTACAAACCTGTGCACTTGCAGGCCCAACAACGTCTACAAGAAGAAGGTTGTGTAGTAGACATCAAGCTCTTTTCTGGCGCCGTTGCCGGGGAGGCTAGGTAAGTGAAGGTATATCTTTAGATCTTGCAATCGAATCTTTTTGTTTCTTATTTTAGCACTAGTTTAGTTTATAAAAGAAAACTACCAAAAAATGGAATTGAGTTTGTCTCATACGATTCATATTTTTAATATCTTTCGTGAGAATGATGGGAAGGAAAATTGTGCTCAAGTACTAGAAGAAGAATTACATAGAATGCTTGGAATACAATATGTGAATGATGAGCATGATTTCAATGTTGTTAGTATGAATTCCTTGAATATCCATGATGCTAATGATATGCAAAGCCACAAGCTTGGGGAAGCTATGTTTGATGAAGATGATATTTTTTGTCCCCCAAGCTTTGATGATCAAATTTACTATGATGAAAGCATGCCTCCTATCTATGATGATTATTGTGATGACACGTATGCTTTAAAGAATAATGATAACCATGAAACTTGTCATCTTGATCTTAATTTTCAATCACATGATAGTTATTTTGTTAAGTTTGCTCCCACTATTCCGAATGGGAAGAATTTTGCTTGTGTGGAGAGTAGTAAATTTTCTATGCTAGTAGATCATGAAAAGAATGCTTTAGGTGCTGGTTATATTTTTGAATTCATTCATGATGCTACTGAAAATTATTATGAGGGAGGAATATATGCTAGTAGGAATTGCAATAATATCAAGTTTCCTCTCTATGTGCTTAAAGTTTTGAAGTTATGCTTGTTTTACCTTCCTATGCAAGTTGATTATTGTTACCATAAGTTGTTTGCTCACAAAATCCCTATGCATAGGAAGTGGGATAGACTTAAATGTGCTAGTCATATTCTTCATGATGCTCTCTTTGTGTTTAAATTCTTATATCTTATGTGAGCATCATTGAAATCATCATGCCTAGCTAGGGGCGTTAAACGATAGCGCTTGCTGGGAGGCAACCCAATTTTATTTTAGTTTCTTGCTTTTTGGTTCTGTTTAGGAATAAATAATCCATCTAGCCTCGGTTTAGATGTGGTTTTATGTTTTAATTAGTGTTTGTGCCAAGCTAGACCTATTGGATCTTCTTGGATGATAGTTATTTGATCTTGTTGTAATTTCCAGAATCTTTGCGCTCAGTGCCCGAATTGTTAAAAATCACCAGAACGTGATAAAATATTGATTCCAATTGCTTCTGATCAATAAACAAATTGTCCAGGTCTTCTAATTTTGGTAGAATTTTTTGAGTTCCAGAAGTTTGCGTTAGTTGCAGATTACTACAGACTGTTCTGTTTTTGACAAATTCTGTTTTCATTGTGTTGCTTGCTTATTTTGATGAATCTATGTCTAGTAAAATAGTTTATAAACCATAGAGAAGTTGGAATACAGTAGGTTTAACACCAGTATAAATAAAGAATGAGTACATTACAGTACCTTGAAGTGGTGCTTTGTTTTCTTTCGCTAACGGAGGTCACGAGTTTTCTGTTAAGTTTTGTGTTGTGAAGTTTTCAAGTTTTGGGTAAAGATTCGATGGACTATGGAATAAGGAGTGGCAAGAGCCTAAGCTTGGGGATTCCCAAGGCACCCCAAGGTAATATTTCAAGAAGTCTCAAGCATCTAAGCTTGGGGATGCCCCGGTTGGCATCCCACCTTTCTTCTTCAACAACTATCGGTTAGTATCGGTTGAGCCTAAGTTTTTGCTTCTTCACATGAGTTGTGCTATCCTTGCAATGTAGTTTTCTTTAGCTTTGCTTTCTGTTTGAATAAAATACCAAGATCTGAAATTATTAAATGAGAGAGAGTCTTCATATAGTTACATAATTATTTAGCTACTCATTGATCTTCACTTGTATCTTTCGGAGTAGTTTGTCATTTGCTCTAGTACTTCACTTATATCTTTTAGAGCACGGTGGTGGATTTATTTTGTAGAAATTAATGAACTCTCATGCTTCACTTATATTATTTTGAGAGTCTTAAATAGCATGGTAATTTGCTTAAATAATCATAATATGCTAAGCATACAAGATTTGTGAAACTTTCTTTTGAGTGCGTTGAATACTAAGAAAAGTTTGATACTTGATAATTGTTTTGAGATATGGAGGTAGTGATATTAAAGTCATGCTAGTTGGCTGATTATGAATTTAAACAATGCTTGTGTTGAAGTTAGCAAGTCCCGTAGCATGCACGTACGGTTAAAGTTGTGTAACAAATTTGAAACATGAAGTGTACACGGCTTGTGCATCCTTATGAGTGGCGGTCGGGGACGGCGATGGTCTTTTCTACCAATCTATCCCCTAGGAGCATGCACGTAGTACTTGATTTTCATGACTTCTAAATTTTTGCAATAAGTATATGAGTTCTTTTGACTAATGTTGAGTCCATGGATTATCGCACTTTTACCTTTTCGCCTTTGCTAGCCTCTTGATGCCGTGCATTGCCCTTTCTCACCTTGAGAGTTGGTGCAAACTTCACGGTGCATCAAACCCGTTATCGATATGCTCTATCACACATAAACCTCCTATATCTTCCTCAAAACAGCCACCATACCTACCTATTATGGCATTTCCATAGCCATTCCAAGATATATTGCCATGCAACTTTCCACCGTTCCGTTCATCATCATCATGACATACTTTACTTTTGTCATATTGCCATTGCATGATCATGTAGTTGACATCGTATTTGTGGCAAAGCCACCATGCATTATTTCTCATACATGTCACTCTTGATTCATTGCACCATCCCGGTACACCACCGGAGGCATTCATATAGAGTCATATCTTGTTCTAGTTTCGAGTTCTAATCCTTGAGTTGTAAATAAATAGAAGTGTGATGATCATCATTCAATAGAGCATTGTCCCCCCCCCCCCCCCCAAAAAAAAGAGAGAAAGGCCAAAGAAAAAAAAGAAGGCCCAAAAAAATATAAAAAAATAAAAATAAAATTAAAAGGGGCAATGCTACTATCCTTTTTTCCACACTTGTGCTTCAAAGTAGCACCATGTTCTTCATGTAGAGAGTCTCATATATTGTGCTTCAAAGTAGCACCATGTTTTTTTTATATAGTGAGTCTCATAAGTTGTCTTTTTATACTAGTGGGAATTTTTCATTATAGAACTTGGCTTGTATATTCCTACGATGGGCTTCCTCAAACGCCCTAGGTCTTCATGAGCAAGCAAGTTGGATGCACACCCACTAGTTTTCTTTTGTTGAGCATTCATAGCTCTAGTGCATCCGTTGCATGGCAATCCCTACTCCTCATGTTGACATCAATTGATGGGCATCTCCATAGCCCGTTGATTATCCTCGTCAATATGAGACTTTCTCCTTTTTTGTCTTCTCCACATAATCCCCATCATCATATTCTATTCCACCCATAGTGCTATATCCATGGCTCGCGCTCATGTATTGCGTGAAGGTTGAAAAAGTTTGAGATTATTTGAGTATGAAACAATTGCTTGGCTTGTCATCGGGGGTATAGAAGTTGGGAACATCTTTGTGTGACGAAAATGAAGCATAGCCTAACTATATGATTTTGTAGGGATGAACTTTCTTTTGCCATGTTATTTTGAGAAGACATGATTGCTTTGATTAGTATGCTTGAAGTATTATTATTTTTATGTCAATATGAACTTTTGTCTTAAATCTTTCGGATCTGAATATTCATATCACAAGTAAGAAGAATTACATTAAAATTATGCCAAGTAGCACTCCGCATCAAAAATTATTTTTTTATCATTTACCTACTCGAGGACGAGCAGGAATTAAGCTTGGGGATGCTTGATATGTCTCCAACGTATCTATAATTTTTGATTGCTCCATGCTATATTATCTACTGTTTTAGGCAATATTGGGCTTTATTATCCACTTTTATATTACTTTTGGGACTAACCTATTAACCGGAGGCCCAGCCCAGATTTGCTGTTTTATGCCTATTTCAGTGTTTCAAGGAAAAGGAATATCGAGGCGGAGTCAAAGCGGAATGAAATCAAGCTGGAGAAGTTATTTTGGAAGGAAACCCCCGATGGACTTGGACTCCACGTCAAAGATACGGGAGGTGCTCACGAGGGTGGGGCGCCCACCTGGCGCGCCCTGCCTCGTGGGGCCCCGTAGCTCCACCGGCGTACCCCTGCACCCATATATACTCTTGTACCCTAAAACTTCCAGAACAAAGATTAGATCGGGAGTTCCGTCGCCGCAAGCCTCCAGAGCCACGAAAAACCAATCGGGACCCCTTTCGGTACCTGCTGGGAGGGATCCATCTCCGTGGCCATCTTCATCATCCGGCGCTCTCTATGATGAGGAGGAGTAGTTCACCCTCGGGGCTGAGGGTCTGTACTAGTAGCTATGTGTTTGATCTCTCTCTCTCTCTCTCGTGTTCTCTCTCGTGTTCCAATCTATGGCACGATCTTGATGTATCCCGAGCTTTGCTATTGTAGTTGGATCTTATGATGTTTCTCCCCGTCTACTCTCTTGTGATGAATTGAGTTTCCCCTTTGAAGTTATCTTATCGTATTGAGTCTTTTATGAGAACACTTGATGTATGTCTTGGTGATCAACTTGCGGGTTTCGTGACATTGGGAACCTATGCATAGGGGTTGGCACACGTTCTTGACTCTCTGGTAGAAACTTTGGGGCACTCTTTGAAGTACTTTTATGTTGGTTGGATGAATGAGATTGTGTGATGCATATCGTATAATGATGCCCACGGATACTTCAGGTGACAATGGAGTATCTAGGTGACATTAGGGTTTTGGTTGATTTGTGTCTTAAGGTTGTATTCTAGTACGAACACTTTTATAGATCGATCCGAAAGAATAACTTTGTGGTGGTTTCGTACCCGACCATAATCTCTACGTTTGTTCTCCGCTATTAGTATCTTCGGAGTGACTCTTTGTTGTATGTTGAGGGCTTGTTATATGATCTATCTATGTTATTATTGTTGAGATAACTTGCACTAGTGAAAGTATGAACCCTAGGCCTTGTTTCCTATCATTGAAATACCGTTTACGCTCACTTTTACCGTTAGTTACCTTGTTGTTTTTATATTTTCAGATTACAAATACCTATATCTACCATCCATATTGCACTTGTATCACCATCTCTTCGCCAAACTAGTGCACCAATACAATTTACCATTGTATTGGGTGCGTTGGGGACACAAGAGACTCTTTGTTATTTGGTTGCAGGGTTGTTTGAGAGAGACCATCTTCATCCTCGCCTCCCACAGATTGATAAACCTTAGGTCATCCACTTGAGGAAATTTGCTCTTGTCCTACAAACTGTGCACTTGCAGGCCCAACAACGTCTACAAGAAGAAGGTTGTGTAGTAGACATCGCAATTTCAAACTCTCCAAAGTTTTTTGCAAATAAAACATTCAGGCCTCGTGTGTGCGCTGCATCTTGATCAACGGCTCCCGGTGCTAATATTAGGTGCTCCCGTGGCAATTACCCGCTACGGTGATATGAGCATCTAGGTCGTATGATCGATTATCGGATGGCACATGCATAGTACTTGTACTTTCTGCGCATTTCCCAAACTCTATCAGCCGTATATTGCAAAAACATTCAAACCTCCTACTATGGGCGTTAGATCTCGGTGAACTCGTATCACCATAGAATCTACGGTGCGGGAGCACCTCATACTCTCCGTGCGAGAAAACATAAGGTGCTATCGCAGCTTGGATGCTATGGTGATCTGAGCTTGGAAATCGTTTGATCGAGATCAATGGCATCTGGCGATCTTTGTGCTTATGGCGGTGGCGAACTCTTTTGGGGCTTTACGCAAAAACCATTGAACCACCGAGGAGGTGTTGGGTCACAAATCAGCGCCTCCGAAGAAACTATATCACCAAAGCATCTAAGGTGTGGTGGCACATGATATTCTTACATATAGGAGAATATGATGTCCTCCTTCATCTTAGATGCTACGGTGATCTGACTTAGTCGTTGGATATGGGATCAAAGGGCATCTAAGTAGTTTTGTACAAATTGTGTGCAATTCTCAAACTCATCAAGGTTTCTGCAAAAAATTAAGACACATCATGTGAGCTGCTATATCTCGGATCTACAAGCTCCAAGCAACTCGTATCGGCATATAGCATGTAAGTTATGGGGGCACATGATATTCTCCCGGGGAGGAGGGGTGGGGGGTGCACAACCAACCGGTGGTTGGGAGGGTGGGAACAAATATAATCTAAACAACCCTAAGCAGAGCTCCACAGTTTTATCTAAGGTCGAGGGTTGACCCCGACAATCATAGCTCCGCCTAAACACAACATTTGCATGTCTTGTAGTACTAGACTTAATATTCATGTTTTAGTTTCATGTTCATTTTAAATATTGAGCGAGGACCATGGATGTCTTACATTTTACTCCTTAGTTCCTAAATATTAGTCTTTTAGAGGCTTCAAATGGACTGCACATACGGATGTATATAGACATATTATAGAGTCTAGATTCACTCATTTTCCTCCGTATATAGTCACTTGTTGAACTCTCTAAAGACTAATATTTAGGAATAGAAAATATTTTGAACTCGTGTCATACATGCATGGGTTGGAAAAATAGATGCACTATACTTATTGGATTGTTGTTGTGTTAGATGCGTGTGTGTGTGTGTGTGTGTGTGTGGTCATATGCTTGATACATACAAAGTTTTCTCACCTCCATATTGTTCATCTTTTAAATTTGAATTTGCATTGGAAAAATTACTAGGGATACCATGAAATGTGAAATCCACGTTGAGATCACTATATCACAAATTCACTCTAATTCAACGACTCGTCATAAATCAATTACCACGTTGAGATTAGTATTTGCAAGGAAAATACGGTATTGTAATACACATAGATTAGATTCGGCAATTTAAAGGTTCCTTCGTATTCTCAAATGGTAGGACCCAGCGGCGTACCAGCCGGACCTTGGCTCGTGTTGATCCTAAAAAAGGGCTCGTGTCCTTGGTGGCGTGTGTAATGCGCACATTAGGCAACCCCAACCAGTCGAGCCTCGGCGTTTCAAGTCGAAATATCTGGCGGCGAATTCCAGCCCTAGGAAATTCCCTCATGTCCCGGTCCATAATGACTACCGATGAACAACGGAGGGATGCTTTAGTAACTGAACAACGTTACCTACCGTGCCAAGCGCGGTTCAATTCCCTCGATGCCGCTCGTCAATGTCACCCGTCAAGCTGCATTGCCTAGTACTACTACTACTACACCGGGATGAGCACGAATTGAGCCCGTTTGTTCGTGCCTAGTACTTTTTTGTTCGTGCCTAGTACTTGAGTTAATATATCAGGCAATGCCTTTGATACGGAGGATTATCCTTTTACTCCTTTTTCTTCAATTGAGACAAGCTACTTATGACAAGTTTCACAAATGAAGAGCCAAGGTATTTTGGAACAAAAGACACATCACGTTTTTAGGGAAAAGACACATCACGATAAAGTGACGCTTTCACTATTGAAACCGTGGGCGTTTACGTGCGCCACGAGTCCCCTTCTCATCGGCGGTGTCGTCCCAGCAAGCGTGTGAGTCGGCCGGGGGCGTGCGAAGCGGAACCGCTTCTTGCCCTTTGTCGAGGGGCGTCGCGGCGGAACCGCTGTGCAGACTCACGGGGGGCGAGCCCTTTGACCAGAGCTCCGCCACCGTCGTCCCAACTGCTCCCACTTTTAATGTTGTTGGCGCGCGATTTAAAATCAACCCGCACTACCGGTATCGCTACAATCCTCTCTCTTCCTCTCCGATTCTCTGTCGTCTACCTCAACTAGCGTGACCTAAGCGTCGCCATGCGCATCACGATGGTCTGCCCTTAGTGTTCGGTTTCATGAGGAAGACACCCAGCGAGTCTCAAGAACATAAAGCGCTTTGGGATGAGCTTAGGCGGCCTTGCGGGAAGCGCGCGCTGTCCCGCTCCCGTTCCGGCTCCGTCGCCCGGACTGCGCGGCGCCCATCCCGTGGCATTGATGGGCTGGGAGCCGCACATTATCGCCGAGCTTGATGCCACGGGGTTCCACGAGGTCCCGCCGACTTCCGCCGCGCCCGTGCACCTGCGGCGCATGCGCGCTGCGCGTCTGCCCGACATCGCAGCGCCCGTGCGGTGCCCATGCACGAGCGTCTCCGTCGCGCCCGTTGACCGCGCTTTGTCCCAGCGGGTGCGAGTGCCCCCCTCGGCGGCATGGATGGCGTCGTCGACCGCTTCCTTGCACCGCGCGATCGCCTCCTCCCGCCCGTTGACTCGCTCAAAGTCGAACATTTGGCCTTCCTTGAAGCTAGGCCAGCGTCGAGAATCGCCAACAACGGCGCAAAACGCGCCGTCGCCGTCGGTCGATGGCCCGGCGACACATAGAAACACAGCAGAGGAGCCGCTTCCCACCGAGCGCCCCGCGCCGCGCGTAATCTAAATTTTCCATGAAAAACGTTCGGATTGCCATGCTTAAAATCCGAACGTTTATCATTTCCGTTTATTTTATATCGATCGTTGTATAATTTAAAGTCGGGGTCAGACTGAACGAAATGTATGGTTTGATCGATTGAATGTTCTGCTAGAGCCGTATCAAATTAAATATAAAAGCGTCATCAAGCCACATGTATTCCTTGTCATCCAACGACCTAGACTGCTTCAATGTCGGCGCTCAACACGTTTAGCGTGCAGTTAATTTCATGCCAAAAATAGTGCTAATCACATGACAACCGCAAATAATATCCTATTAGTTAATATCCGCATGCATAATATACTTCCAAATTAGCGTGCATTGCGTACACACTGACTAGTGCTGCTATCACGTGCAACTAGTGCCGTGACTTGTGAGTTGTGAGCAGCGTCGAGATATGGTCAGCGGCAACATCGCCCGCGAGTTCTTCCTGTTTGCCCGTCGTCTAAGCAGAAGGGAGGAGAGAGAGAGAGCACACATGGAACCCACCAGTAAGTGAAGGCGAATAGTACTAAAAAATATTACATGTTATCCATTAATTAGGTTGTGGTAATATAAAAACATTATGTGAACAAAGGGGTACAACAAACATTGCTATTCTCGTATGTTGCCTATTGACGTGCGGCTTGAAGGCCCGGTCGCATGTTCGATCCTCGTCCTTTATTTTTTAATTTGTATATGGGTCAAAATTTGTTTCATGACATGTGGGCCCCTTGGTGTGTAGTTTGTAGCACTTTAATTTGTGGGTGAAATTTGTTCCATTCAAGCGGACTATCGTGTGTAGTTTTGTAGCTTATTTATAATAATTAAAGAGAACAACATAGTTTTTCAATAATACCATGGTGCGGCGTTGAAGGGAGAAAGGGCGTGCGAGAGGCGATGACCGAGCAGGAGGAAATCAACTAGGGGAGTTGCGTGGGTTGCTACGGCGTTTGGAGTAGTTGTGGGCGAATGCTACTGAAAATATAATCTAAACCGTCGGAATAAATGCCTACACAAATTAATCCAAGGTTGGAGTGCCCTTGCAATGTAAATAGCTCCGGCTTTGCGAGGATGGAGAGGTAGTAGCTTCAGCGTGGAAGATACGGTGTGAAAGCGAGGTCAATCGAGAGACATATAGATAGAGACAAAGTGAGTGTGGTCCGACATTCATTGAACAAATATATATGCTCGGAGAGATATTGTCCGATTGAGCTTTTGGTAAGGGTGAGGCTGTAAGATAGAGCTTGAGAGATGATCCGATCAGATGTGTAGATATATTTTGTGCGTGGGAGGAAGCAAGGTCAACCCGATCACATAGGGTGCGTCGTGCGATCGAAAGAGTGAGACGGGTTGGAAGAGTGACCTAGATAGGCGATGTGCGTGAGAGTATACAATGTGAATAGGTCGAATTGGGCTCAAACATGGTGATATATCGTTTTGTCCGAGAAAGAAGCGAGGTAAATCGAGACATACACACACACACACACACACACAGAGAGAGAGAGAGAGAGATTGAGTGGCGTGGCCCACCATGAGGTCGAAAGAGTGGCGGCTTGGATGGACTGACCTAGATAGACAATCTGCGTGAGAGAGTATAGAGTGTGTCGTCGAGGCCCGAACAGGGAGATATATCATTTGTGTGTGAAAAGCGAGGTTAAGCGAGACTCGAGATAAAGAGCGAGATTGAGAGAGTGTGGCCCGCCGTGCGGAAGAAAAGTGAGACAGTCTCGAGGGGTGACCTAGATATACAACGTGCGTTAAATGCGTCGAGAGGTTGGGGGCTAGATAGGCAATGCATGTATTTAAGCGAGAGGGTGAGAGGAGAGGGGAGAGAGAGAGCTCGGCATGGGGTGCAATGGCGGGTGTGTGAGGTAAATACATTTAGTAGCAGGAGTGGAAAAAGGGGTTGTGTAGTTGAGAGACTTAGAGATCGAAACATGGAGAGAAAGAATGAGCGTGTGTTGGAAACCGATAGCTTGCTAAGGTGGTTAGGAGAGGAAGATTGACCGATAAAGGAAGTATGTAGCGTTTGTCTTGGAGGGGGGGGACTAAAAACAACATTTGAATGTACATAGTACGAGACTTAATATCGATGTTTCAATTGATTGTACATTGTAAGATTTGAACCGAGGACCAGGCATCTGGGTAATTATTTGAATTCATGCCATACTAAGTTTGAAAAGTTGACATTGGCTCAATTTGTTGTGCTATTTTGTAGGTCATATGTTTGAATCCATCCAAAAGTTTTCTCACTACCATGGTGTTCATCATATACATATGAATTTGTATTAAAAAGTAGCGTGGATACGGTGAAATCACGAAATCACGTTAGAATTGGAGATCGCTACGTGACACACTCTAATTCAAATAACTAACTCGTGACACACACTCTAATTCAAATAACTAATTATGTGACACACTCTAATCACGTTAAGCGTGGGTACCGTTCGATTTTTTCAAATAACTCCTCATTAATTAATTTATAGTACTCCCTATGTTCACTTTTATAAGACCTTGAAGACATTTAGGACAATGTGCAAAACAGTTCATTTTAAGTTATAAAACGACTTACAAAAGTGAGCGGATGGAGTATCTCGTTTGAATGACTAATTATTGCAAGGAAAACACGGGCATGGTAATACATACAGATTAGTTTGCAAATGAAAGAAGATTCGTTTGCATTCTCAAATGTAGGCGCACCAGGCAGACCAGGGTCATGTCGGGGTGGACGCTGCTTCGGTGCCTTAAAGGCAACATCCCTTGGGTGACTAACATGTGGGCCAGCCACTGTTGGGCCCACATGTCATGGACACAAAGGCAGGTGCCTTAAGGCACCAAGCGTAATCTGTCGGGGTGGTCGCGTGTGTCGGACGGACAGCGTAGCACCCAGCCACCACCCCCTCCCCCAAAAAAGGGCGGCGACAATATAAGTTCGTGCTTCCACGTTTTGGATTGAAATATCTGGCGGCCCCAATTCCAGCCTGCAAAATCTCTCTTCTCCACCGTCCCCTTCCGCCCAGTTGCTCAAATCCCTAATTCGCCGCCATCCCTCGAATCGCCCCTCGTCTCGTCTCTTTCCCCCCGTTCCCCACCTCTGTGCCGGACGACAGCAGCGAAAACGGCAGTCGCGCTTCACCACCGCACGGAGCTACCTCATCTCGCCCTCGTCCGCTTGGGTGGTCCACCGACAACGTCGGCCGCCCATAACCGGCGTGCCTCACAGACACCGAGTTCCACCGCATCAGTGCGCTTCACCGGCGTTGTCTCCCAGCTCACGGGGCTACTTCACCGAGCACATCGTCGCACCTCCGCCCCGAGGCCGTTGGGGCTTCTGTGATCTCGTCCACGCATCGTGGCGCTCGCTGCCACTCAAGATCTGCATCCGTGCGGCCAATAGCAGCGCATCACCCTCAACGGCTCTGAAGTGACCCGCACTCTAGCTAAGCGAGCATGCCCAAGCGCCGGCCCGAACTAGGTATCCACATCACTCCCTTGTGCCTTTGTTCCGGCGATGTTTGGATATCCTTTCACTGCTCTCTTAGCTTGCGCCTATGCAACTCGACTTTAACTCTTATTTCTTACGGAGATATCATCTGAAACAAGCAAATCCATTTTTAGCGAAGCATGGCGGAGACTCACGGGATCTGGTACACATCACGCACACCGTATAACCTTGTAAGTATCATCCTCGGTACAACATCAAGGTCGATTCCTCTTATTTGATCAACCATTAGCCGTGTCAAAAATGCAGAGGGGGATGCAAGGAGCACAAGGCCTGCACATCCAAGCAAGTGGTAACATGGACTTGTACATGGAACATCCCAAGCATAAGCGAGCTGCGATGAGCACCTGTGAGCTAGCGTAAGTCCCTGCATTTCATTTAATTCGTCTTGGCATTAGTGTATGATTTGTGTGCATTGGCTGATCCACGAATTCAAGTTACCGAGGCGAACATTTAACTTAAAAATCTGAAGGCACTTGCACTCAGAAATCAACATAACTTGAGAAATGTGAAGCTACATGCACTTTGAAAACCAGCTAATGATCCAAAGTAGTTCAGATTATAAACACTAAATGATGCAAGCACCAAAAACACAAAATGCAACATGGTGTACAAGGACTACAAACATAGTGCATACCTGCTTGAATTATTAGTTCTACGGCTGAAAATATCGAAGTGTAATTGCGCGTATAACGGTCGCAAACTGCATATCAATATATCTATCCTGCACAAGTATGCCAATAGTTTCAAACAACAGATTAGAAAAGTATTTATGCTATGTTGTCATGATATGGGGACTTTACGGTAGATGGCCTCGGCGTTTCCTCAAGCTATGAAAATGCACTATAATTTGCTTGTCATCAATGCTGCAAATCTCTGTCTCTCTCAACATAGTAGATCATCATTAGACACTAAATCCTTCAATGAGCTTGCAAAATGCTTGCATTAGATCCCTCATTAGACACTATATGTTCATCACCGGGAGCATGTAAAATGTTTGCATCAAATCCTTCATTAGCAGATTGTTCATTAGACACTTGAGGCTCAAGAACAACATGAGCTTGTATGTTTGCACGGAAACTTGATTAGATACATCAGATTCAGTCGATTCAATATTGATTGGGGAGTTATAAAATAAGTAGAAATTGGTTTCATTTTCTCATAGATTCCCTACATACAAGCAGTTTTACAACACCGTCGGGTTTAACTATTGGCCAGAAATTGAAGAGTTGAATTAGATATAATCAGGGATGTGATGTACCTGCTCGTTGCGCATGCTACTCTTGCAAGCTGCATTGTCCGTTTGCATAAGCTCGATGCCATGCCCGTCTTGCCGCTGCCTCCCATGAGCTACACCCAGGGTTGGATCTTCATCTTCTTGTCCTTCCGTTAAGCTTGAAGCCGGCGACCGCCCTCAACGAGGGCGAGGAAGTCTTGTGTCGGTCTGTCAGTGGCGGCTAGGTTAGGGCGAACGGTGGAGGCTGGGGCGAATGAATTGGGATTTTCCTGCTTGTCGTCGATATGGGAGGCGCTCGTTTGGGCATGAGCCTGCTATAGGGCCTGCCTTGCACTTATGTTATTGGCCCATCAAATTGAAACATTTTCTTCATTTTTTACATTGCACCTTTCGTGCGTTGGGACGAACAAAACTAGCGTGGGCCAACTGGATGACTCAAACTAGGTGCACACTTTCCAGCCACAGGCGGCCGCCCATACCAGCCCCTATGGTGGCGTCGCCCCTTTTGCGTGTATGATTGGATAGTGAAAAATATTCGATGGCGCTTTTGATTTACCCACAGAATGGTTGAATTGCTTGTTTCTATGAACTGGTTAGCCAATAATGTGAAGGATGCGAGTCTTTTCATCCTATTGTAGATTGCTTAGATCTCGATATGCCAAAAGTAATCGCATGAAATATCTGATAAAAGCCAGTGTGATGTGTTTGGCTACAACTAGTCGACTACCGTCCTCATATAACATATCAGGGCGCACCATCTTACCAGATTAACCATTCGACTTACCCATGCGGTGTGGGAAGAAAGAAGTATTGGGACTGCGTATCCAAGCAATTGATGCCATGGACTCCTTTGTACAACCTTGTAGCGAAAAAGAAGTTGCGGTGTGCTGTACAAAGAACTAGCGTAAGTTCGAGTTACCTGCTTCTTGGAATTTTAGTTAGCCACTTATTGCAAAATTGTTCAATTCGTTGCTTGGCTTAATTTAGTTTGCTACTGATTACATAATGGCACAGCACATTAATCATATTGTGACTGCGCCTATCTATGTGTTTGATACTTCTGTTAAGAATTACTGTTTGCCTTAACTTAAATATCTACTTGTTTGTTTAACTGCTTTGCTGCTGCAACAGCGGGTTACAATGATGTTAATAATTACTCCTCCGTCCCATAATATAGGATGTTTTTGACACTAGCATAGTGTTAAAAAGCGTCTTATATGATACTTCATCATCAATTGAAACTCTTTAATTCCTTGTTTGTTTAAATGGTTTGCTGTTATAACTCCCGTTGAGATGTTTTGCTAACTTCAACTTTTCTGAATCAATCGGAACTTTAATGGCAAAACAGGTTAGCCCAAGATCAAAGCGAGGTCCCCATGGACGTTGCATCATCCCACAACAGTGGCACCGACTAATCGTGCATTATGAATTGCCAACTGCTGATGCTCTAGAGGCTAAACTAGTGGTAGAAAGAGATTATGCTTACGCACTTAGAGATGAAGTTGACATGTTGAGGAAGCAAACAGCACAATCACAAGCGAGTACTCAAGACAACCATTAAATATTTGGTGGATTTCAAAAGCGAAGCAAGCTGAGACTGACCAGATTATTAAGGTCTGAAGGAAAAAAGGAAATTAAATTCCTACTTGGTAAATCATAGGTGAAATGTTCTTTCCATAGTTGAATAACCTTTGTGTTGTACATTCATGTAATCAATCAAACCATTTGTTTTAGAGATCATGTAATAATTTTTTTTGTTTTTGGTTTGTAATTTTATTTGAGCACAAGTCTGTATTAATTGATAAGACTGGAGACATTTCATTTGGATTGCTGTGCAGGACCTACAAATATGCCAATCGGGCTGAATGTGCATTCAGCAATAGTAGTAGTATAGATGGACCATAAGTGGCGCATCGGAAAGGGCCAAGATCTTGGCTAAAAAAGATCTTGTTGTAGCCAAAAAAAAAAGTACAATGACCTGGCTTATGTATGTTAGTTGATATTATTGATCCATATACTCTATAAGTGTTTATATGTACATTAGTTCTGTACATTCTTGGTTGATTGACTCGGTATTTGAATCTTGATACATGCTTGTGTACATATCTAAATGGGAGTACACATTATGCTGCGTGTGACATTTGAGTTGGACATGAAGTGTTCCAAATATTCGAATTCACCTTAAACTGGATACTAGTTTCTGAATTTGAGTATCGGCATTTGTAAACCATATTCATATATGATAGTGGAATACATCTTTGTCGTCCTTTTGAAGATATATAAAAACACATAGAATGATTTATAAAGATTCATATAGGAATACAAAATGGATTCGAATTTAGTTGCCGGAGTAGCGTGGATGCTTATTGTCCCAAAATTGAAAGAAGCTGCAAAATGTCCACTCCACGTCGGCTGCCCGAAGCCAAGTGTTTGGGAGATGGAAATTACTGTCTACCCATTACGGACAATCCATCGGCCCGATTTCCACTTTGCTCTAAATAGGGGTAGGTTAGTAACTTCAATTAGGCGTGACACGACCGCCTCTGAGCCCATTCCGACACGGTGGGCGTCAAACATGGTGACAAAACACATTTGATTCAAGCTCGTCCGAAAGACCTCTGTTTCTCCTCCATTCCCCATTCATACGGTGGGCGGCAAAACAAACTCGACTCGGCGAAATCGATGTAGGCAAATATTTTCAATAGGGGCAGGTTTGTAACTTCACTCGGGCGTGACACAACCGCCCTACTGTCGACCCGTTCATACACGTGGGCGCCAACCATGGCGCCAACCACCCTCTCCTCCTTGAAATCGCTCAGGCAAATATTGGCGAGATCTTGAGATTACCGTCCTATCCCCAACCGGCGAGGCGTCCAAATTTTAAGCAGGGGCTAAGTTAGTAACTTTCCCATATTTGAGACGGTAGCGTCCCAAAACATGGTTCCCGTACCTCTCCTCCATTTTCCCATTCATACACCGTCCGCTTTAGAACACCCCATCCCACACCACCTCCGTCCGCCACCCCATCCATCGCGCCGTCCTCCACCACATCCACGCCACCGTCCTCCACCATGCGGGCGCCTACCAAGACCGCGTCGTCCCTTTGCTAGAGATGGGCGTTTCTCATCCGCTGACGGACCAATAGCCTTGCATCGCGTCCTCTCGCTTCATCGGCGCCGTCGTCCTCTTTGCGGGGCCGCTCACGACCTTCTCTTCCACATAGCAGGACTTATCCCCGATGCACCCGTCTACCGTCGCAGATCTGCTTCAATGCCACCGGCAGCCATCACACCCCGATGCCTACGGTGCCGCAAGAGAGGTGGTACTTCATATCTCCTCAACTTTTGATCTCAACAGAAAATAGATCTTAACTTGGTTACTCTACTTTCTTTTCAGCTCTTAGAATTTAGTTCTTAGTTCAAAGCAAACAATGGATGCTAAATATCATTTCTCGGTTTGCAGCTTCAAATCTGCCATGCACAGCCATATCTGGTTTAATTGATCATGCTTAGGGTTTAATTGATCATGTTGGTTCCGTGGTGGTTTCTTTAATAGAAATCGGAGGAAACCCTCTTTTGCTAAAAAATATGCTTAGAGTTTCCCCTTTTATGATCACTATCTGATCGAGAATCGTGCCGTGTCATAATAACATTGCTCACGCATCAAGCTAAACAAGCTTAGATGTTCAAATCTGAATCTGATATTATTAAAACAGAGTTGTTTAATTGGTCAGCTAAATGTTCCTAAATTAGTTTCAAAATGCATGTTACGCGCTCGGGTGTGTATCTCTGAGGTGCCCACGGTGGGCGGCCCATCACAGGATTTTGGGTCGTCCAGGCCCGATTCCCCTCATTCTGCTTTGCGCTTCCGATCTCTACTGCGCTAGCCGCCTGCCTCGCTTGGCGACTTGCCGTCCCAGACGGCATGACTCTAGGAGGAGGCGTCGGACTAACGAGGAGGCGGAGCCGCTCGCCCAACAGCGTCACCGCTGCCGGGCGCCGCCGTGCCTACCTTCCTAGTCCGTTCGGGGCTCAGGCGTGCAACACCCACCAAGCCAACCCGATTTATCTGAGATCGTCCTCAACACTCGGCCACTCCTCATCACCCATTTTCTAATTGATTCATTACTCATTAGCGAGGACTGTCATTAGGGTTTGTTGTGTGCTCGATGCTACCTACATAATGGTTCGGATGTACGGTAATCTTTAGTACCTCTAAAGTTCACAGGGTTTTCAAAATTCGGCCCTCGGAGCGAAACTAGTCATTTTGGATTGTTGGTCGTAGTGACATTGACCCGATTACTCGCAAGCCAGGTTTGTTGACAATTTTACTTGTCTTTCTTACTCATTCGATATAATATCCAATTATTCACGTCGATTAGTTGCAAACAATAAGTGCTAGACAAACTTCTTCATTCAGATTTTGGGCGGTCTCTTCTTGTAGTTACAATTCTGCATACTTGTCCTAATAAGCTCACAAGTAAATGATTGATTCACTACATCTATGCTTGCCTTGTCATATTTGTTGTCAATATTCTTTTAGGGTGGACCACCTGTTTCTAAATCTTTGGAACCGTAGACATGAGTGAATAGTATTTCTCTATGTGATCTCTTCCATCATGTGTGGGTAACGAACTTTGCATTGTATAGAAAGAAAGTGTCATTTCCAGCTTTTACATAGGTTTGATCTTTTACATGGAATACAATCTGCCTACTTGCTTTGTGTGCTTTACCAACCTCCACCCTTGAAGCTAAACATTCGCCACTCATAATTGCTTAGTTTATTTGTTCAAATCTGAATTTCATATGATTCTAATGTTCCTACTTCAGTTTTGAAATGTGTGCACACTGTTATAGAGACATAAGGGTTTGTATTTACGTGTGTGATGCAGTCGGCCACGGTTGGGGAGTGAACTTTGCATATGCGAGGGGTTTATAGGGAGACACTCTCGAGTTGAATCCATAATGCATTCCATAGATAATCTGACTACTTTTATGTTTTCATGAATCTCAGATTCGAACAACATCATAATGATTATGAGCTTGCGCATGAAAAAAAAAAGCGAGAACAATGCCATGGCTGTCAAACTTGGCATTAAGGGACTGAAATCAAGTCTGGATGCAATGCAATGCAAGCGCTCTCCACCTCTGATTCATGCTCAGAATATGATCCTAACAGTGATTACGAGCTAGGGGAGACCTAAGTCAATGTAGCTCCCTAGTGGAGAGTCAGAGGAAGATGCCCTATCTTATTCACCCATCAAGGTACTTGCTCTAACTTTCCAAGGTTACATTGCTACACATATCTTGCAGTGATGCTTTGCATTGCTTCTACTTTGTTGAACTGCCATTAGCTTAGTTTACACATCATGTATGTGAATCGCCCTGCCTATCCATTTTAGATTACATATTCCATCTGTCATCATACCATATTTATCCATTCAAATGTTGTTCTTGTGTATCAGACGTTCAAAAGGAAGAGGCGATTGCTGATCGTGGAGGAGCACAAGCAAAGTATTTGGAAAAGGTAGTGGCTTTGATAAATCAAATAGCCCATTAGGTGTAGTTGCAATATCACGACCCACAAAATACCCCAACTCTAGCAGACTCTAGCCCTACTACCTTTGGTCATTTCGATGCCCCAACTCATGAGACCCCAAGCGCAGCAAGCAGTATGATTATGCCGATTGACATAGCACCAACTATCTGACATAAAACCCCATTCCGAGCAAAAGTACACCAAATCCGGTTGCCAAATCCTTTTGAACGAGAGAGCCCCAATTGCAGCAAATAGGACCCTGTTCCATTTCTTCCATTTAGAAGCGAAGCTTATGTTGTTGTCGGGAACTTTGTGCGCATCTTTCCTTCATGGAAAGATTATACATGAACAGAACAATTTCAGTCTTCCTCCGCAACTTCTGCGTAAGTAATGTACTAATGTTATTCATGGTCATTCTGCATATGTTTCTCTTGGCGAGAAGACACAAGATTTCATTCTTTTAAATAGGCGAGAGCAAACTGGATTGTGATGACGAGCAAGAGTTGGTTGCGCTTTTCAAGCACTCGTTGATGAAATATCGTTCCTACGAGGCAAGCGCGCTTGATGGCAAGCCTCTGAGCGAAATTTCTGTAAAGTCTCGGTGCTACATTTATCCGGCGGTGGCTGGAATAATCTTGTTACACATTGGTCTCGGCTGCGGCGTAAGTCATCTATGATATCACATCACAATTTGAACTACATTTCGCATTTGCCTTAATGTCTCACTTGTCTGGCTGTTAGCGAGAAGAACATTAGTTCTCAAGGGACCCAGAATCTCGCAACTATCTTGCTGCTGCATTGCTCTTGTGAGTACCTCTTGCCTGTATGACCATACTTACTTTCATAGCTGTTTGATTATGTAGCATCACTTTGCACATGTTAGCCTCGTAATCGCCCATTTGGTGGACATTATAAGATCCGTATGGACTCTTACACAAATTTAGAATCAACCCAATGCTTTTGAAGAGGTTTAGCTCTGCAGTCCTCTTATAAGGACTGAGCGTGGTCTATCAACTGTACTTACATTAACACCTACTCCTCCGTCCCATAATATAAGAGCGTTTTATACGGTACACGGTGTTCAAAACACTCTTGTATTATGGGAAGAGGATAGTTCATTGTAGCATGCATCTTATCTCCCTCGCCCACCATTTACTAAAAAGATCAGATCTATATTTAATCTTACCAACAAGTAGAATACAGACAATGCCGGTCTGAAGTGTAGCCCATTGCTCTTGTCGATTACATTTTGTCTGTAGCGCTTGTACTTCGAGGGTTGGTAGTTGATTATGTAGCATCAATGCATCTTATCTTCATTATCCTCTATCCTTTCGGTATTATCATATCTATAATTACTCTCTACAAAATGTAGAGTACAGGCAATGCTTATGAAGAAGATTACGTGCTGAAATTCTTGAGTTATCCTTCCCTTGACATGGAGAAGGGCATTATAAAGCCGGTGTTAGCTGTTAATGTAAGTCAGTCCTTCTAAAGCCTTTATCCTCAACTATTGTTTAATTTGCTCATACTCCCTATCGTTTCTTGCTGTTTAGTTTGCTGTTTCTACCAAAATGCATGTTACGTAAGAAAGTAAGTTCTAAGTTTTACTTGTAAAACCAAATTTCTTATTCATACCATGCACATTACTTAATACTCCCTATATGTATGCTTGGTTTTGTGGATCTATAATCCGGTGTGTGGTGAAGCAGCCCACGTTTGCACCTTGTCATCTCTGTTTTATCTTCTTGATGTGGTGATGATATGAACAACATGCCATGCACATTATCAAAATAGATACAATGATTTTCTTTGCCCTTCATCTATGCTTGTTATGTTGACATGGTAATCCAATAGTGTGGTGAAGCTCCCGCATTATGAACAATGCCAAATTATGCTATTGATATTTTGAACTTACTCTTTATTTTCTAATTTGAAATTGGATAGAATTAATGAGACAGTTATCATCTTTGTTTATACACGTGCAAAACCTGTCATCTCTGCTTTGTTTGAGGTGATATGCACGATGGCATGCACAAGTCTGCTTGAAGGCTGTGAGACAAACCCAACATATATTGCGAGCAAAGAAGGCAAAACATCTTGAAGATAGCGAGACAACCCCAAAGTCTTGTCTTGATGCGGTGTTCAAGTTACTTGAGACTAACGGTCAGACAAGCTCACAAATTCGTTATGCGAATCAGTTCGACTTCTTGGTCCCAAGTTCTAGCGAAGGCATTCTACAACTCAACTTCGACTTGAAGTCCTATCTCTAAGAAAGATTACGAGAACACCAATGAGAACCTCATCGCTAAACAGCTACACACAGGAAGCTATGACCGACATGCTAGGCGGTCTCACTGACCTTCTTTCGGCAGACTTGTGCAGTTCCCCATAAGGCTAACCTTTCTTGAACTGTCTTGGAAGTGGTCTCGGTTCGGTATTTTTTATTCTGTTGCAATGGTGCCCGTTTTTGTAATCTGCTTCTTCGTTGCGCTTTATGATCCTTGGTGGCGAACTTGATGCCCGTGGATGTAATATACCTTAAATCCTTTATTGTATAGTGTAGGTTTATTCTTAGTTACTATGCCGTAATTTCTTTCTGCCATCATTCACTATTTGAAAAAAAAATCAGATGTAGTCGACCGGGCGAAACATTCGATAACGGGCGAGTTTTTAGCGAGCCACAATTGGGCTGCTGCGTCTTTCTTGGGCCCGAATGATTGGGGCCTTCACATCGCCGAGCCCAAACTTACACGGCCTATATTTTAGTTGGGCCTTTTGTCGACCAGCGCTTAGTTTGGCCGGTAGCGTTGGGCCATTAACGAATGAATATTGCCTTGGCTTTATTCGGCGAGATGAAACCACGGGCCTTTAGCAGGCCAAAATGCATGTTGGGCCTCAATTTTCACTAGTTGTCGGCCTTGACGGGCGAAATGTGAGCCGGGCGTTATGGGCCCGATTAGCTCACGGGCGTTACCGGGCGAAACATATCTCGGGCCTTAGTTGCCGCGATATCATGGGCCTTTAAGAGGCGAAAGCTTAATCTGAGGCATCAGCGGGCGAATTACGCGACAGGCCTTTAACGGGCCCAAAGTCACGTTGGGCTTAAGCTGTTGCCACCTTTAGCATGGGCGTTAGTGGGCCGATGTCCCATCGGACCATATATGGCCCATGGGCGCTAGGCCATTCGGGTGAAAGTCTGCGGCTGAAATGGGCCCATGTCTACATCGGGCCTCTAACGGGCGAAAGTCCTTTGAGGCTGTAGTTGGGCGAATATTTGGCGAACAATTAACGGGCGGATCGGCTCAGCAAGTAAATGGGCCCAAATATTAGGCGAACATTAATGGGCGGATCTGGTTTGGGCTGTAAATGGGCCTTTATTAAGCGAGCCGTTATTGGGCTGGCCCACTAGTACTGATTAAGTTCTACGGGCCTTTGGTGGGCGGCCTTTTAACCTATATGGGCCTCTGTTGGGCCCGCCACATGTCGGCGTACCATAGGCATGTCTCCTCCAATGAATGAGCGACATCAGCCTTGACGGCCAATCATAATTTTACCGTGGAAATTTCCAATTGGTCGGGGCTGTTAGCAGGTTATCGGATCAAAATCCGACCCGATAGCTTAACCAGCGTTCCGTTATGGTGGATGCCGTGTGTCGGTCACCCTTGGCGAAAGCACGTATGTGCGATTTATCGTCATGGAAGTGGACACTTCGTGATGATAATTTTGGTAATGTCATGGAACACTTCTCTGACGGACAGCCGGTATGACTATCTTGATTACATCATAAATTTGTCATGGATGTACATGCATGACAAAAACGCGACCTCTTGTGACAAACCGTATCATCACGGAAGTGTATTTTTTTGTAGTGCTACTCGAGAATGGCGGGGAATTAAGCTTGGGGATGCACGTCGTCTCCAGCGTATCTATAATTTTTATTGCTCCATGCTACTTTATCTCTTGTTTTGGACTATATTGGGCTTTATTTTCCACTTTTATATTATTTTGGGACTAACCTATTAGCGGAGTCCCAACCCGAATTACTATTTTTGCCTATTTGATTGTTTGAAGAAAGCAGAATATCAAGCAGAATGAAACCTTGAAGCGTGATTTTTCTCACGAGCGTGATCCGAGGACTTGGACCCTACTCCAAGAGAACGAAAGAGGCGGTCACGATCGAGGGCCGCCCCTAGGCGCACCCCCTGCCTCGTGGGCCCAGTCGCTCCAAGCGTACTCCTTCCTGCTTTGGGTTCAATCTTGCGGTGTCCTTACGAGCAGAAAGGGTTGCAAGGCACGTATTGTATTGTTGCCATCGAGGATAACAAGATGGGGTATTTATCATATTGCATGAATTTATTCCTCTACATCATGTCATCTTGCTTAAAGGCGTTACTCTGTTTTAACTTAATACTCTAGATGCATCTTTGGATAGCGGTCGACGAGTGGAGTAATAGTAGTAGATCAGAATCGTTTGATCTACTTGTCTTGGGCGTGATGCCTATATACATGATCATACCTAGATATACTCATAACTATGCTCAATTCTGTCAATTGCTCAACGATAATTTGTTCACCCACCGTAGAATACTTATGCTCTTGAGAGAAGCCACTAGTGAAACCTATGGCCCCCGGGTCTATTCTCATCATATCAATCTCCATCACTCTAATATTTGCTTTGTTTTTACTTTTCCTTTTACTTTTCACTTTGCATCTCTATATCAAAAATACCAAAATATTATTTATCATCTCTATCAGATCTCACTCTCGTGAAGTGACCGTGAAGGGATTGACATGTAGCCCTAATCGCGTTGGTTGCGAGAGCTATCGTTTGTGTAGAGTCGAGGGACTTGTCGTGGCCTCCTCTTTGGATTGATACCTTGGTTCTCAAAAGCGGGGAAATAATTACGCTACTTTGCTGCATCATCCTCTCCTCTTGAGGAAATCCAACACGATTGCTCAAGAGGTAGCATGAAGCTTGTGGTATAAGTTCCAAAGATGCCCTAAGGGTTGAACCTATGCCTTCCAGATCCGGGTAAGCTTAGAGAACTATCACAGTCATACTCTTGGTGTTTTGCTAGATAAAATTTAAACATTACAACTTCTTGAAAAATGAGAAGTGAATGAAAGGTTATGCATTGGAGAAGTGGAAGTCGACCTTGAACTTTGTGTTCATGCCCATGGACACAATGTAGATCCTATCATAAGCTTCTTGTAATAATAACTATTTCCTTGATATAATATGCTTTGGTATTGGTGAATTGATCCTTTGCAATCGTGCTTGACCATATGTTCTTCTTTGATCCCATTTCTCGGCGCAAGTTGAGCACTTGTATTCTCTGAGTAATACCTAGTCCAACCTCTACTTTGATTTGTGGTGAGTATTACCCACGGTATCTCAAGATTATCACGGGCGCATAACTTCTTATGAGTTCTTCATCAAGTGCTACATTCTCATTGATTCCAATTTTTCACGGGCTCACGAGTTATTAAACACTCAAAGACACTGATAGCTGACTCGAGTCCTCATCGCGATTAAGCAACTCTTGGTAACCTTCATTACTTACGAATTTGAACTCAGTCACGTCATTCCTAGCCTATTTGGTTATATCCTTGTCATGCCGATTTTAACTGTGCTACCTGGTCCTTCTTCCCAGAGCAAAATTTTGACGATGAGCTAAGCTTACGTTGATCTTCCTCATCATATCATTTCGCTTTGGACAGCAAGCTTGCTTTGGAGTTTGTGTCGTACCCTTGGTTCCATTAACCTTTAAGCTTCATCATTCCTTTGACTTGATGTCATCGCCGATCTGTTACATCTTATTGGAGCCTCTCGACAAAATTTGTCATGATCATCATCAACATCTTGACTCCTTCACGGATATCAATTGAATTCATGATGAGAAATACCATCCTTGCCCTTGATGAATTTTATTATCAACGACCACTTTATTGCCTTCCACCAACCACGACTTGTTGTGTTTGGTGTTATCTATGAGTTCCACCGCCATCCAGCAATTGTTCTTCTTTACCGGAACATTACCATCTCTTATGTCATCAATGTTGTGAGAATTACACCACCTCTTAAGAATTTGTGATACAGTGATGCTTCTCACCATCACCATTCTTTTCTTGGTCCCCGTGTTGGGTGGACTCTGTTGTGCAAATTTAATATCTCCAGCAACCCTATTGCTTTGAAGTTAATGGTCGGCCGTTCATCCTTAGACTATTGATTATTGAATCACCATTCGAACATCGGTCATGCTACCTAAGCACATATTTCGGGTGCACCTTTCAACCAATGTTTAATGGTGTATAATTTACTCGAGCCTACATAATTATATCATTTGATCTGACAAATGTTATCTCCTTGTTCACATACTTGTGGAAATCCATCTTTTGGAAATCTTGATGAATTGTCATTTGAGTCCATCACCACCTCCTCATCCTCTCCTTGATTTAATGATGAAATCTTGTTTGGAACTCTCTTACATAGTTCATTCCCGAGAGCCTTACGATGTCACCTCGTTAATTTGTAGCACCTTTTCTTCTCGGGCATCACAGGGCTGAGGTATCTAACACCAATCGAGATCTGAATCACGGTCGAGATATGATGGTTGAACTATACTTTCAAGAGTTATAACATTGGTCCTCTTATGACACGGTAAGGTTGTGTCATGCCTAGCTTTACCGCCAGGAGGACCTAGTGTTATAGTTTCCTTTTAACAAGGTTAACCATTCTTCCATGAGGAAATTGAATGACTTGTTTAATAAGTTTTCTGATGGATCCTTTGTGTATCCAAGGTGCGACCTTTGCTTGAAGACCTTGTCAATGCTATCTCGAAGCATGTACGTGTTACTCGATCTTGAATAAGAACATTTGAAGCAAAATGCTATCTTTTCTTTATCAATTATCAAAACACGTTGTATGGGTATGGTCATCAAATTCCTCTCCCCTTACCTAAATGGTTTTCTACTCTATATCCTATCATGGATATCTTGCTCTGCTTGTCCTTGGGAAGGATATGCCCCAGAAATGTGTTTAAACACATTTTCCTTTCCATTATTACTGTTTAACTTTGATGATCACATTTTCCTTTTCATTGGTTTGTTTGACCTTTCTTGTGATCTATATAAACTAAGCGTAATAATTCCTTGCTTATAAACACCTCGGTGTACACCTCTGTCGGTGAGACCTGTTTCTATTGTTGATGACATTAGGTAACCCCGATGGATGAGAACTTTGCCTATTGGTCCGCCTCGTTCAGGCAGGAAAAATGATTCTCTTCGTCCCTAGCCTTGGTGCCGATGTTGTTGTCGACATAACCGTCGGGACAACCTCGACATGCCTTGCTTACATGGTATGCGAGGATGTCAGCGCCCTTCCTACTTTTAACCACATGGTGGGCCCATAACCCACAGTTCCACAGGATCGGAACCTGACTCTCCTGTACACCCCCTGTTCCCAAAGTTATTCCTCGCGCGTGGTCTCGTATGTAATTCACGAGCCACCTTCCAATGAGATCATCAATTCTGGTATCAGACGCAATACTTATTCCCGTTGCTTTGAACCCCTATCACGCCTTGTTTCGAGCCTTGAAACGATTGCCAGCCGCTTGAAACTTTTATTTTGCACCTTATTTGCTCTCGTTTATTTCTTAATTTTCAATTGAGAGTTAATTTTTCGCCACCTTCGATGCTATCGGCGAGATAGTCAACCTTGCGAGAGGTCCATTCTCTTGGAATACCCACCCTTTATTCTTTCGTGAAATGCGATGGAGTTATCGAAGAAAGGATGCCGACTTCATCATGATGACCTAAAACAGAGAAATGAAGACATCAATATAATGGGTTGACCTCTCCCGAGCAACCAAGGCGTAAAGATTTGTTAGAATTTCGTAACGGATCTTTCCCCTTACTCCGCCTCTTAAATCTCGGGGCGAGATTTCTTGTAGTGAAGAAGAATTGTGGCCTTGAGATAATCAACACGGTAACCCTCTACTAATGATGCCCACGTCACCTCGATTCTTTGTTGTTAAATCTCGCGTTAGTTCAAAACCGATTTGAAATTAAAATTCAAAATAAAGGCAAACAACAAAAGTTTTCAAATATTAAAACTAAATTGTTTGGCTTGTGTCAAATAATGCATAGGTAATTATGATGGATAAACCACATTTTTATAAAAGGTTTAAATGCACTTAAGTAATTAAAATAGTGGCTTAAAAATAAATTAAATGCCTTTTATAATTTATAGAATATTAAACTATTTTAATTTGGTGTGAAACCTTTTGTGGCGATGGTAAAACTTGTCACACTAATTTAGAGTGCTCTTGTATGTGTTTTGTAAAACAAAAACAAATGGGAATAAGGATAAAACAATATAGAAAGTTTACTAAAATAATAATAATATGAAGAAGAAAAAACACACAACCCCGTGGGCCTTGGCCCGATTGGCCAGCAGCTGACCGGCTGCCCGCCCACCCCTGCTGGCCTTCTAGGCCTCCTTCCCCCCCCGCCGTAACCCTAATCCCCACTAACCCCCGATCCCATCTCTCCCTCGTTCTCCCACACCGCCACCTCACGCAACTGCCTTGCGCATCGTGCACAGGGGCGCCTACTCGATCCCTCCTCCCTTGCAGTGCTTTAAGCCTGAAGTCGCGCTCATAAGACCACCGCCAGCCAGCGTCGACGCCGCCCCTCAGGGACTCCTCTACGCCCCTCCTCTCCCTTGCGCGGCGCCCGCCTGACGCCGCGACCTCGCCTCGTCACCGACTCGTCGCCGCCCGAAGACCTCGCCGGACCTCCCCGCCGGCCTGCCTCCCCTACATCGCCGGCGTCCCCGTCTTCCTCCTCGCGCCCCACTGCCCCATCCCTACGAACCCCAGTGAGGACCCCGGTCCTCCTCTCTCCCTCGCCCCGCGACCATCGCCGCCACCGCGCTCCCGCCGCGCCCACCGTTGCTCCGCTCCGGTCGCGACCACGCCTCGCGCGCTCATTGCGCTCACCGCGGTTGGGCGCGCCATAGCCATCTTGCCCGCGCCGTCCGGCCGTGCCCGTCGCCAGTGGTCACGCGCACAGCGCCTCGCCTTCTTTGAGGCTCTCTACGCCTCATACGCCCTGCTCCCCTCGCCCATCTGCGCCGCCTCCGACCACCGGTTCCCCGGCTCCGGCCAGCGCCGTGGCGCCGGCCTTGCGCCCTCTCTTGTTCCCCGCCCTGGTGGCCTCGAGACACAGCGCGCAACCGGCCGCCCAGTTAACATTGCCCGAATCACTATGGCCCTTGTGCCTATGGCACATGGGGCCCGCCTAAACGTTTAAAAAAGGATAATAATAATAATAATAAATTTAATTAATTAATTAATTAATTAAGTTAATTAATCTATTTAATTAATATAATTAACCTGTTAATTTAAATAAACAGTAATTAGTTTAACCTAAACCCTAATTAACCTGACAGTGTATGACAGGTGGGTCCCACTAGGCCCACATGTCAGTTTCACTAGTCAACACCTCTGTTGTCTGCTGACATCATCTTGGCGTCGACAAACACTATTACGGATAATGTTGAATTAAAATATTTAAATTAATCCTAAAAATGATTTAAATCTTTTAAGATTAATATAAAATAAACCATAGCTCAGATGAAAATACTTTCTACATGAAAGTTGCTCGAGCAACGAGAGACAAATCCGGATCGCATGGCCGTTAAATCGCATACACATCCTAACATATTGAACTGCAACTTTCCCCCTCGGTTCATCAGCCGGAAAAGCGAAACAGGAATACTTTCCGGATGTTTCCCCATGCCGGTATCACTTAATACGCGATTGAGCACGCCTAGCATCACGCTTTGTCATGTCATGCATCGTCATGCATTTATGCGCATTGTATTTATTGTTTCTTCCCCTCTTCTCTCGCTGAACACGAGACCGGCCTTTGCTACCCGATCACGACTACGGTGTTGACGACCCGTCCTTCTTGCGGGCAACCAGGCAAGCCCCCCTTGATCACCGGATATCGCCTATTCCTTCTCTATCTGCTTGCATTAGAGTAGTGTAGCATATTCTTGCTTCGGTTAATCCTATTACGATGCATAGCCTATCATTGTTGCTACTGAGTTGTTACCCTTACCAGCTATCCTCTTGCTTAGTATAGGATGCTAGTGTTCCATCGATGGCCCCACACTCTTGTTAAATACGCCATGCTATACTCTTTGGGTCGTGATCACTTTGGGAGGTGATCTCGGGCATATAGTATATACTTTATCTTTGTTACATTAGTAATGATACTGTTTGGAGATAGGGGCTGAAGGGCGGTGGCTCCATCCCGTAGAGGTGGAGTGCAGGTTCCGCAGCCCCATTACTTGTGGCGGGCAGCGGAGGCAGGTTGAGACCACCTAGGCGAAAGGTGGGCTGTGCCACAGTCGGCGTTCATGGATACTTGATTAACACGCTTACGAGATCTTGGTATTTGATCTGAGTCGGCCATTTGGTCTATCGCACTAACCAGCTCTGTGAGGAGCAGTTATGGGCACTTTCGGCGTGTGGTATCGGCCGAAGCCTTCGTGGCGTCGGCGGCGGCCCGGCTTGGATTAATTTGGAATGCACGATAGGCTAGAGTGCGCTTCGGCCGCCCGCATAGCGTCAGGGTGTGCTAAGGCGATGGGCCCAGACCCTGTCGCTTAAGGTTTAGACCGGCGTCTTGACCTCTCTGTTAGCCTAGGTGGGGCTGCGATGTGTTGATCTTCGAGGCGGGCATGACCCAGAAAGTGTGTCGGCGAATGGGATCAAGCATGTTGGGTTATGTGGTGCACCCTGCATGGAAGTTTATCTATTGAATAGCCGTGATCTTGATGAACGGGGCGACTTGAGTTGTACCTTGACCTTTTGACAACTAGAACCGGATACTTAATAAAACACACCTTCCAAGTGCGGATACAACCCGGTGGTGCGCTCTCTACTGAGGGCTACAAGGAGAGGATCGGCGGGTAGGAGTATGCTATCTGATGCTACTTGGAGGACTTCAATCTACTCTCTTCTACATCTTGCAAGGCGGAGGTGGCGAGCGTAGTCTTGATAAGACTAGCTATCCCCTCTTATTACGGCATTACTGCGATTCGGTCCATCGATATGGCCCTTTACACATATAACAATGCATATGTAGTGTAGCTCCTTGCTTGCGAGTACTTTGGATGAGTACTCACGGTTGCTTTTCTCCCCTTTTCCCCTTCCTTTCTACCTGTTGTCGCATGACCGGATGCCGAACCAGGGCAGGCGCCACCGTCGGCGACTCCTACTACCGGAGGTGCCTACTACTACGTGCAGCCCGGCGGCGACCGGGAGTAGTTTAGGAGGATCGAGCGGGAGGCCTCGCCTCTTTCGATCTGTATCGAGTTTGTGCTAGCCTTCTTAAGGTAAACTTGTTTAACTTATGTACGTACTCGAGATATTGTTGCTTCCGTGACTTCGTCTATGATCGAGCACTTGTATTCGAGCCCTCGAGGCCCTGGCTTGTATTATGATGCTTGTATGACTTAATTATGTTTTTAGAGTTGTGTTGTGATATCCTCACGTGAGTCCCTGGTCTTGATCATACACGCTTGCGTGCATGATTAGTGTACGATTGAATCGGGGGCGTCACAGTGATGATGGCGGTGAAGTTGTTGGTGAAGATTGCGGTGAAGATGATGGCCCCGGTGGCACTCAGTATGCCGGAGCGAAGAAGAAGAGCCCCCTCCTTCTTCTTCTTCCTTGACCTCCTCCTAGATGGGAGAAGGGTTTCCCCTCTGGTCCTTGGTCTCCATGGCATGGGAGGGGCGACAGCCCCTCCAAGATTGGATCTGTCTCTCTGTCTCTCTCTGTTTCTGCGTTCCCTCCTTCTTCTTTTTCACCGTTTCGTATATATATGGAGATCCGTAACTCCGATTGGACTGAAACCTTCGCCCAGATTTTTCTGTGAAAATTAGCTTTCTTGCGGCCAAAGGAGAGCAGCAACCGCCTTACAGGTGTCCCACGAGGGTCAGGGGCGCGCCCCCTGCCTCGTGGCCACCTCGGGTACCGTCTCGCGTTGATTCTTCTTCCCATATTCTCTAAATATTCCAAAAATATTCTCCATCTGTTTTCATTCCGTTTGGATTTTGTTTGATATGGGGTTTGTGCGAAACATAAAACATGCAACAAACAGGAGGCGGCCTTTGGGCACTAGATCAATATGTTAGTCCCAAAAATAGTATAAAAGCGTTGCCAAAAGTATATGAAAGTTGTATAATATTGGCATGGAACAATCAAAAATTATAGATCTGACGGAGCGTATCAGCATCTAAGCTTAATTCCTCCTCCTCCTTGGTAGGTAAATGATAAAAAGATAATTTTGATGTGGAATGCTACCTAGCATAATCTTGATCATGTATATAATCATGGCATGAATATTAAGACACGAGTGATTCAAAGCAATAGTCTATCATTTGACATAAAAACAATAATACTTCAAGCCTACTAATAAAGCAATCATGTCTTTTCAAAATAACATGGCCAAAAAGTTATCCTACAAAATCATATAGTCATGCTATGCTCCATCTTCACCACACAAAATATTCAAATCATGCACAACCCGATGACAAGCCAAGCAATTGTTTCATACCTTTGACGTTCTCAAACCTTTTCAACTTTCACGCAATACATGGCGTGAGCCATGGACATAGCACTATAGGTGGAATAGAATGGTGGTTGTGGAAAAGACCAAAAGGGAAGATAGTCTCACATCAACTAGGCGTATCAACGGGATATTGAGATGCCCATCAATAGATATCAATGTGAGTGAGTAGGGATTGCCATACAGCGGATGCACTAAGAGCTATAAGTGTGCGAAAGTTCAGGTGAAAACTAAGTGGGTGTGCATCCAACTTGCTTGCTCATGAAGACCTCGGGCGTTTGAGAAGCCCATCATCGAATATACAAGCCAAGTTCTATAATGAAAATTCCCACTAGTATATAAGTGATAACTCAAGAGACTCTCTATATGAAGAACATGGTGCTACTCTGAAGCACAAGTGTGGTAAAGGATAGTAACATTGCCCTTCTCTCTTTTCTCTCATTTTCTTATTTTTTTGGTGGGCTTCTTTGGCCTCCTTTTTTATTTGGGATTCTTTGGCCTCTTTTATTTTTTTGTCAAGTCAGTCTCATCCCGACTTGTGGGGAATCATAGTCTCGTCATCCTTTCCTCACTGAGGGCAATGCTCTAATGATGATCATCACACTTTTATTTACTTACAACTCAATATTACAACTCGATATCTGGAACAAAGATATGGCTCTATATGAATGCCTCTGGCGGTGTCGGGATGTGCAATGATCTAGCGTCATAAAGATATCAAAAGCGGACAAGCCATGAAAATATCATGCTAGCTATCTTACGATCATGCAAAGCAATATGACAATGAATGCTCGAGTCATGTATATGATGATGATGGAAGTTGCATGGCAATATATCTCGGAATGGCTATGGAAATGCCATGATAGGTAGGAATGTTGGCTGTTTTGAGGAAGATATAATGAGGCTTATGTGTGATAGGTGTATCGTATCACGGGGTTTGGATGCCGTGAGGTTTGCACCAACTCTCGAGGTGAGAAAGGGCAATGCTGCGATACAGAAGAGGCTAGCAATGATGGAAGGGTGAGAGCGTTTAATCCATGGACTCAACATTAGTCATAAAGAACTCACATACTTATTGCAAAAATCTATTAGTCATCGAAACAAAGTACTACGCGCATGATCCTAGGGGGGTAGATTGGTAGGAAAAGACCATCGCTCGTCCCCGACCTCCACTCATAAGGAAGACAATCAATAAATGAATCATGCTCCGACTTCATCACATAACGGTTCACCATACGTGCATGCTATGGGAATCACAAACTTTAACACAAGTATTTCTAAAATCACAACTACCCACTAGCATGACTCTAATATCACCATCTTTATATCATAAAACTACTGCAAGGAATCAAACATATCATATTCAGTGATCTACAAGTTTTATGTAGGATTTTATGACTAACCATGTGAATGACAAATTCCTGTAAACTCTCTAAATAGATATAAGTGAAGCAAGAGAGTTTAATTATTTCTACAAAATATATGCCCACGCTCTAACAAATATAAGTGAAGCAAAAGTGCATTCTACAAATGGCGGTTTTCTATGTAAAGAAAGCAGGTAATCAAACTTCAAATGATATAAGTGAAGCACATGAAGCATTCTATAAAGCCATACTCAAAGATATAAGTAAAGTGCAAAGAGCATTTTATAAATCAACTAAGGACTATCTCATACCAGCATGGTGCATAAAATAAAATGAAAACTAAATGCAAAAGGCGCTCCAAGATTGCACATATCGCATGAGCAAGCGAATCCGAAAACATACGATACTTGTTGAAGAAAGAGGGATGCCTTCCGAGAATCCTAATCTTAGGCAGCTTGAGTCTCCTTGAATATTTACTTGGGGTGCCTCGGGCATCCCCAAGCAAACTCTTGCCTCTCTTCCTTCTTCTCACATCGAGACCTTCTCGATCATCGAACACTTCATCCACAAAACTTCAAGAAAACTTCGGTAAGATCTGTTAGTATAATAAAGCAAATCACCACTCTAAGTACTGTTGCAAACCAATTCATATTTTGTTTTTGCATTGTGTCTACTGTAATATAGCTTTTCATGGCTTAATACACTGATATAAATTGATAGTTTCATCAAAACAAGCAAACTATGCATCAAAAACAGAATCTGTCTAAAACAGAACAGTCTGTAATAATCTGAACATTCACCATACTTATGATACTTGAAAATTCTGCCAAAATTAGGAAAAATAAAATATTTGTATAGAAAGACAGTGCAAAAGAGTTAGAACCGTTTGACGTTTCAGTAAAAACTAAAAATCACGCTTTTCAGCCAAAGTTTCTGTCCTGCACCGCACAAACCAACAAGCATTGTAAACATCCTAAAAGGCAAACCTTGGCACATTGTTTTATAATACAATGGAATTGTACAAGGGATAATTATTTTGTTGAAAAGTTTCTGTAATCAAGATACACAAAGTTTCCGTGAGCATGAACAAAGTTCAAGGCTAGCTCCACTTTAACAATGCTCGTCTTTCTCACTTTGCTTTTCTTTTTGAAAAAGTTTTAGCTTCCCTCTTTATTTATTTTTGTTTTTAAACTATATAAAAGCACTCAACAGAAATAAATGACTCTCTAAAACTTCCGGGTTGTCTCCACAGCAGCGCTTTCTTTAAAGCCATTAAGCTAGGCATATAGTGCTCAAGTAGTGAATCCACGGATCCCAAGGTATATCAAAGCCAATTTTAATTAGCAATGATTTGTAATTTAGTAGTGAGCACAAAGCAACATATATCATGTAATGACGAAGTCTAACTCTCTTCCTATGCATATGCATGTCATAAAAGAACAATTCATTCACACATAGTAAAGGCCAATGCATAGTATAAACAGTTTCTTGCAATTTTATCGTGTGGGAAACATAGAGAGGTGGAGATATAGTTCCTCTCTCATAATAATTGCAAGTAGGAGCAGCAAGCACATGCATATTATACTCATCAAAATCATCATGTGTAGTAGTAAAAGGCAACCCATCAATATAATCCTTAATAAGCACAAACTTCTCCGATATAGTGTAGTTTGGAGAATTCAAAAGATAATAGGACTATCATGTGTGGGTGCAATAGCAACAATTTCATGTTTAACATAAGGAACTATAGCAAGTTCATCTCCACAAGCATAATTCATATTGGCATCTTGGCCACAAGCAAGCAAGCATCATCAAAAGGGATATTTCAAAAGAATCAAGCGGGATCATAGCAATTATCATAGCATTCATCCTTGGTAAGCATGAAGGTAAATTAAACAATGTATGAGTTGAAGAGTTACTCTCATTTGAAGGTGGGCACAGGTCATAAATTCGCTCTTCCTCCTTTTGTTCTTCGCTCTCCTCCTCATCTTTTTCATCCAATGAGCTCACAGTTTCATCAATTTCTTCTTCCATAGATTCCTGCAATATATTAGTCTCTTCGGGACAGCGAGACTTTCTCAATAAAGCATCAATATCGGAATTGTATTCATAATTCTCATAACAATATTTAAGTATAGCTAAATTTTTAGGTCTATAAACAGCATCATAAAGATTTTCAAACTCTTTGAACATAGATTCAATTTCATAAGCACCCATAAAAGCAACAATTTCTTCTATTTGTTCCACATCATAGTAGTCATATATACCTCTAGCATAAGAAGCCAAAGTTTCATTATCATTAAATTTGCATAAGAAGGGAAGGTGTGGAGCCTTCATCCTAGAGCAACAAGTATAATCATATCTCAAGCATAGTTGCCTAGCATACCATTTCAACATATAAATTTGATCCCATAATAGTTTCCCTTTTGAGTCAGCGATAATCCTTAAAGTATTCACGTTGATCAACATGTCTCCATTACCAAATTGAATGGGGTTTTCTCGGATTATCAAAGTAGTACATAATATCATCACATAACGAGCATCGAGGGTTTTAGGAGTTCCTCATCTCCATGAGCAGCAAGTACACCTAATTTTTTGGTATTTAGTGTTCCATATCCATAACTAAAGATAGAGAACAACTAAGAACAGCAAATAAAAATTACTTAGTGATAAAACAAACAAGCACACGAGAATATTCACCCCACGCTATTGCTCCCCGACAGCGAGCAAAAAAGGTGTTGATAACCCACAAGTATAGGGGATCAATTGTAGTCTCTTTCAATAAGTAAAAGTAACCGAACCCAGCGAGGAGCTAAAGGTAGAACAAATATTCCCTCAAGTTCTATTGACCACCGATACAACTCTCGCATGCTTGGCGTTACGCTTTACCTAGAACAAGTATGAAACTAGAAGTACTTTGTAGGTGTTGTTGGATAGGTTTGCAAGATAATAAAAAGCGCGTAAATAAAAAGTAGGGGTTGTTTAGATGAATACAACACTAAATTAGTTTTAGTAAAGAGCTTTTTGTCATGAGAAAGTTATTTGTCCCTAGGCAATCGATAACTAGACCGGTAATCATTATTGCAATTTTATTTGAGGGAGAGGCATAAGCTAACATACTTTCTCTACTTGGATCATATGCACTTATGATTGGAACTCTAGCAAGCATCCGCAACTACTAAAGATCATTAAGGTAAAACCCAACCATAGCATTAAAGCATCAAGTCCTCTTTATCCCATACACAACAACCCCCTTACTCGGGTTTGTGTTTCAGTCACTCACGGAACCCGCTATAAGCGAATCATGAACGTATTGCAACACCCTACAGCGGGGATCCCTCACGCTTGCGCGACACGGAGATCATCATAGGACAGCACCAATAATAAAACATGCAACTCAAACCAATCACGATCATCAATTAACCCATAGGACAAAGCGGATCTACTCAAACATCATAGGATAGCCATACATCATTGGGAAATAACATATATCGTTGAGCACCATGTTTAAGTAGAAGTACAGCGGGTAAGAGAGAGTTACACGCTGCATAGAGGGGAGAGTTGGTGATGTTGGCGGTGAAGTTGTTGGTGAAGATTGCGGTGATGATGATGGCCCCAGTGGCACTCGGCGTAGCGGAAGCAAGGGAAGAGCCCCCTCCTTCTTCTTCCTTGACCTCCTCCTAGATGGGAGAAGGTTTCCTCTCGGTCCTTGGTCTCCATGGCATGGGAGGCGAGAGCCCCTCGAGATTGAATCTGTCTCTCTGTCTCTCTCTGTTTCTGCGTTCCCTCCTTCTTTTTCACGTTTCGTATATATATATATATATATATATATATATGGAATCCGTAACTCGATTGGATTGAAATCTTAGCCCAGATTTTCTCTGAAAACTAAGCGTTCTTGCGGCGAAGAGAGGCAACAACGCCTTCTACAGGTGGCCCAGCGAATCGAGGCGCGCCCCTGCCTCGTGGCCACCTCGAACACCGTCTCGCGTTGATTCTTCTTCCCATATTCTCCAAATATTCCAAAAATATTCTCCGTCTATTTTTATTCCGTTTGGATTCCGTTTGATATGGGGTTTTTGCGAAACATTAAACATGCAACAAGCGAGGCGCTTTTGAGCCTTTGGATCAATATGTTAGTCCCAAAATAGTATAAAAAGTTGCCAAAATGTATATGAAAGTTGTATAATATTGGCATGGAACAATAAAAATTATAGATCTGACGGAGGCGTATCATAGCACCATTCAATACTTTGTTGTTTTTAATTACAAAGCATGTCAATTTGGTGATGACTAAGGAAGATTCACGTTACGCAATCGACAAACAAATTAGCTAGATAGATTTTCCTAAAGGAAGGATTCACACAGGGAGATGGCTGGTCATGAAGGCGTGCGGGGCCACCTCGGGCAAGCCCGGCAGACATCGGTCGAGGACACCCTCTCGACACCGGGAGCAACAGCCTTGGCGGCACCACCACCTTCTCCATGTACTGCATAAGTAATGAGAGCAGCTGCATGACCTCAAGCCAAAACAAAATATTCAAGAAATCAATCAATCAATCGATACACAATATTCTCTTAGTTGCCCAATCAATCAGGAATTGTGTACCTTTTGAACAGTTATAGGAAAATCCTATTCTAGCCACTTTGTATCTTTGATGACTTCTTGTACTGGCCTCCCATTAATTTTGGCATTTAAGAAATTAGGAACCTACTCAAGTGGAAATCATCAAATCAGTACTCCAAAGCACTACCCAACAGACTAGCCATGTTTGTAATCATATCTTCACCTGAGTTGTTGAATGGTTTCCCCAAATAGTCATATTTGTCACTTTGTCATAAAACACACCAGCTTTTAATGCTAGCTACAAAAACATTGTGAATGACAGATTAGTCTTGTCATTTGCTGAAATAAAATAAATGAAACATATCAGAAATAATTAAGATTCATTGAGAGTATAACACAGACAAGCAAATGGTAGTGCTGGTCCTTTCAACATCTACTATTTTTTCTTGCGACACAAGTCATAAGTTTCTTTTCTGACTAGATGAACATACACAAGTTATCTGTTGGCCTAAATATGACAAAAATTTAACATATTGCAGAAAAATTAACATTATGACCAAGGCAGAATAAAAATTGGAACTTGTAGTTTTGGGAACTTTGGTGGCAAAGACTAATGCAAACTTTATCCATATTTGAGGATAAAGTTGGTAGTGGATAAATTCAAGAGATATGAGTCTCTGCATGGCAGCTCGAAGCGGTATACACCATTAACCTGTCCGTGAAATTGATAAGCGTATGATTATTTGAAACAAGGGTATGATCATTGGTCACATAGCTGACACAAATTTGATTTTGCAAAAATGGAGGGATATTAGGAGATAAAGTTTCAGTTTTTGTCACACCTAACCTTCTAGTTCAGCGAGCAAAAGCGAGCATGAGAGACCTTGAAGAGTCGGGAGGGCGGCGCTCTTGTCACTGTAGGTAGTCTTGACCTCCATTTCGAGATCCAGCAATCTCCTCTCGTCTCCTCCTTTGAAGAAAACAACATGGCCATGTAAATGCTTGATTTTGAGAATCGATGCACATGAGGCGCACATGTTAAACACATCTTGAAACTGAACAAAGGGAGGTGCTACTGCTGCAGGGGAAGGGAGCAGGGACCTTGTGCGGTGCATTGCGTGGGACATAAGAGTATTGAATATTGTGCTGAAATATGGAACATAGGATAATCGATGTTAACATTGCACTGACAAAGAGGAACCATCACAGTTTTAGTGGTACAACACTGAATTTCTACTTCTGAATATTGACGGTACAATATACTCGGAAGTTTAATTTACTCTTGAATATTGACGGTACACGATATTCAGTTTATATAAACAACAATATATTCTCTGAAGTTTTAGTTGCTTTCTTGATCAATCTTACCGATCACGATCAAAATTTTCAGTTTTGAGAAGTCTTGCGATAATTCTAGCAAATTAATTGTCAAGATTGATGGCAGCGCTTACCATCTCTCTCGGGAGCACATTGTCTTCTGCTTCCTTTGCAGTTTTTTCGCACCGGCATTGACGAACAGGACACATTCATCTTCATGAGAGCAGGCACTGAAAGGGTAATAAGAAAATGTTCAGACAGAGCTAACAAAAGCATTATAAGATGAAGGTTTCTTCGCAGGGAGTAGTACACAAAAATGAACCTGAATCGGAGGGAACAAAAATGAAGGCTTTTTAGCAGGGAACAAAAACTTCAGTCATAGCATGTGAAATAGCCTAAGAAAGGTTATCTCTAAACCTAAATCATGGCCATTTTCAAGCAGGGGAGCACCTAAATCATGGCCATTTTCAAGCAGGGGAGCACCTAAATCATGGCCATTTTCAAGCAGGGGAGCAGCCAAGGCTAACTCTGAACCAACTCAAGGATTTGGGGGTTGCACCATTCCTAGTGCTTATCAATCCGAGCCAACTCAAGGATTTCTATCCAGATTCTTATCAATCCGACCTTATGAATCCACTTGTCAACTCACGGACCGCAGCAGCCTAATCACGGCAAGACTAGTGAAGGGCGGTAACTTGACATGGCGTGAAACACGACCTGCTTGCGGCGGTCGGCTCGCCTCAGCCCGAGGCAGCGGCAGCGGCCGAGACCAACATCATGGACTCCGCCTCCACCTCCTGCGGCGTCGGGTTGGTGGGGCGGGGTTGGCGTTGCAGCTGGCGGTGCCGCCTCCCGGCCCGTGTTCGGCGAAGTCCATGGGGTGGCAGCGGATCCGGCAACCGCCGGCTCCTTGGACCAGCACAACCTTTTACGGTGTGGCAAGCGGGCGAGAGCCTTGGCGGCGACAAGCGAGCGAAACACAGCGGGGGCGAGGCAGGCGAGGCGTGGCGGGCGAGAGGAGGCGAAGTGCGGCGGCGGCGAGCCATCCTCCATGTCTTGTGACAAGAGCTCTCGTGCCGTCCACCTGCTAGCCTAAAGCGTGGCGGACGATAAAAAAGAAATGCAGCGGCACAAGAAGCGGGGCGGGCCGGCCGCCTCTGCATCTCGCGCTCCTCTGCTGAGGGCAGCGGTGATAGCACCGTGGACCACCGCGGGAGAAAGGCTGAGCTGCGGCCTCATCTGCGGGGCGTACCATAGCGCCGGCGGCGTCACCTATCCCGCTTCACCGTGCAGCGGATCTGCTTCTCGGTGCCGATGCCTCACCACCAGCGCACCCCTTCTCACATCTCCTCTACGGCTCGCTCCCTCCTCGATCTCCCATCCTCTTCTTTGTTGCACCATCATCGATCCACCTCCCCTGCCTCCCGAACTCCGCCGGGGCTGGGATGGGGCTCCTCGTCGCTGGGAAGGGCTCGAGATGAGGAGGGCAGGGAAAGAAGCGGCTGCTGTGAGGGAAGGGTGGGAGTGGAGGCGGGGAGGAGGATGGATCGCGGGCTCGAGGAGCACGAGGATTGGCTGATAGGGTTTCACCCACGTTCTCGTCGTCCCCCTGCAGTAAAATTCCCTCACGTCACATAAAATCGAAGCAAAACCACCTAATTCTCTCGACCCCACAGCCAGCAGCCCCACCCGTCACTGACCTATGAAGCTGTTGCTGATGTCTGAAGGACCAACATTGACCAAGCATGCCCGAGACAAAATTGATGAGCAGTAAAAGATCGAGCAGACGTGAAGCTCAAGCGCGCGCAAGGCCTCGAGAATGGTGGGTTGCCTAGGAGGTTTCTATGTTCAATTGATGGAGACTATAAGAGAGAGAACTAATGTGTCAATCATTTTTGGATGTACAGTTATCACCGGACGAAGGGGTACTTCACTATACTCTGCTACTACTACGGCAGAGAAAAAATAACTATGCATCAAAGGTAACAAGGGCATCTCTAATGTTGTGCATCTAGACACTTTGTGTCATCAACGTCATGCATCAAGCGTCCGTGGATCGGTGTCCATACGTCCGAAGTCCATAACCGGAAGCAAAGGTGGGGCAGGTTTGCAAACATCGAACAACCGACAAATAGAAGTCTGACACCCATGACCCAGCCAAAACGAAGGCGAAGCCCGCGCATTCGGACATTTCCGCGTGAAAACCCGCTCTTTCCCACCCTCTCGGCCCTGATTGCCGTTGTCTCGTCCCCTTCACCGTACACCACTGCGATGGAGCTGGAGGAGGTGGGGCGGAGATATTCTGATCCTACGAGCCGGAGGACCCTTTTGTGGTGACCGCCCCTAAAGCCAACACAGCGACACCTTTGCCGCATAAGCAGGAGGAGAGGATGCTTTGGCGATGGTCGACCACCGGTACCTCCTCGGCAAAGCGTGCGAAGCAATGGGTGTCGATCGTGCGACCCCCCTAAGTCGGTCCACAATGGCGATGCACCAACCATCACCGTCGGCTAACTGCGTGTCGCATTACGCGTTGACCTCAACATAGTGTAAACCTTGGGTGAGTCGTGAGTCGTTCGGCGCTTGTCCGTTCGCGGATGGCGACTTCCTCTTCCTTTTTCCATCTCTTTATCTCCTTTTCAACATGTGCTTGATGTTTTCAGCTTTGACCAATGCTTTCGTTAGGAGGAAGCGTGTTCTTTGCATGATCATGTTTTACTCTGCAAGCAAAACCATAGGCGAGTTGTGGATTGTCGGACTATATGGCAAGTTTTTAGACTATATAGCGAGCTAGAGCGAGGCGTCTAGGGTAGAGCATTGCCGCCCTCTTAGAGCATGTACTATGGTTCATGTTAGATTGTTGCCCCAACCCTATGCATCGATGCATCACTTCCATGGAAAAATATATGAAAACACGGATGTCTGCGGTGAATGGGATCCTATAGGAGAGGTGGGGACTTCACTATTGGGGAGCATAATAATTTTAAAAAATCCTCGCTTTACATAAGATCCATCTAGGTAATGCATAGCGAGAGGAGAGTGTTGTCCACATACCCTCGTAGACCAAAAGCGAGCGTTATGACAACGGGTGTGGTAGTCGTGCGTCTTCACGATCCGACCGATCCTAGTACGAAATCACGGCACCTCCGCGATCTGCACACGTTCGGCTGGGTGGCGTCCCACGAACTCTCGATTCAGCTGAGTGTCGAGGAGAGCCGTCAACACGATGGCATGATGGCGGTGATGATGAAGTTACCGGCGAGGCATCGCCTAAGCACTAGCGATATGACGAGGTGGAATCTGTGGAGGGGCACCACAAGCAGCTAAACAACTGTCAACTTGTGTGTCTATGGGTGCCCCTCCCGTATCTAAAAAGTGGAGGAGGGAGAGGCGGCCCTCTCATGGCGTGCCCCAAGGGAGTCCTACTCCCCAGGAGTGGGATCCCCCTTCCTAGTTGGAGTAGGAGAGGAAGGAAGGAGGAGAGGGAGAAGGAAGGGGCCGCCCCCCTTCCCTAGTCAATTCGGACCCAAGGGGAGGGCGTGGCCTGCCTGCAGCCCCAGCTCTCTCTCTCCACCAAGGCCCGTATGGCCCATTAGACTCCCGGGGGTTCGGTAACCCCTCGATTACTCCCGTAATTGCCCGAACTCACCCGAGAACCATTTGAAGTCCAAACATAGTCGTCAATATATCAATCTTTATGTCTCGACCATTTGAGACTCCTCGTCATGTCTGTGATGCATCGGGACTCGAACAACCTTATGTACATCAAAACACATAAACTCATAATCTGCGTCGTCACCAAGCGTTAAGCGTGCGGACCCTACGGGTTCGAGAACTATGTAGACATGACCGAGACTCATCTCCGGTCAATAACCAATAAGCGGAACCTGGATGCTCATATTGGTTCCTACATATTCTCTGAAGATCTTTATCGGTTAAACCGCATAACGACATCGTTGTTCCCTTTGTCATTGGTATGTTACTTGCCGAGATTCAATCGTCGGTATCTCAATACCTAGTTCAATCTCGTTCCGGCAAGTCTCTTTACTCGTTCAGTAATGCATCAACCGCAACTAACTCATTAGTCACATTGCTTGCAAGGCTTATAGTGATGTGCATTACCGAGAGGGCCCAGAGATACCTCTCGGAAACACGGAGTGACAAATCCTAATCTCGATCTATGCCAACCCAACAAACACCATCGGAGACACCTGTAGAGCATCTTTTACGTTGTGACGTTTGATATTAGACTAAGTGTTCCTCCGGTATTCGGGAGTTGCATAATCTCATAGTCATAGGAACATGTATAAGTCAGGAAGAAAGCAATAGCAACAAACTAAACGATCAAGTGCTAAGCTAACGGAATGGGTCAAGTCAATCACATCATTCTCTAATGATGTGATCCCGTTAATCAAATGACAACTCATGTCTATGGCTAGGAAACTTAACCATCTTTGATTCAACGAGCTAGTCAAGTAGAGGCATACTAGTGACACTCTGTTTATCTATGTATTCACACATGTACTAAGTTTCTGTTTAATGCAATTCTAGCATGAATAATAAACATTTATCATGATATAAGGAAATATAAATAACAACTTTATTATTGCCTCTAGGGCATATTTCCTTGATCTCCACTTCCACTAGAGTCAATAATCTAGATTACGGTAATGATTCTAACAACCATGGAGTCTTGGTGTTGATCATGTTTTGCTCGTGAGAGAGGCTTAGTCAGCAGTACGCAACATTCAGATCCGTATGTATCTTACAAATCTCTATGTCTCCTCCTTGACTTGATCGTGGATGGAATTGAGCGTCTCTTGATGTGCTTGGTTCTCTTGTGAAATCTGGATTCCTTTGCCAAGGCAATTGCACGATATTGTCACAAAAGATTTTCATTGGACGGATGCACTAGGTATGACACCTAGATCGGGATGAACTCCTTCATCCAGACTCCTTTATTTGCTGCTACGAAGCAGCTATGTACTCCGCTTCACACATAGATCCATACGGCCTTTGCTTAGAACTGCACCAGCTGATAGCTCCACCGTTCAATATAAATCGTATCCGGTTTGTGACTTAGAGTCATCCGGATCAGTGTCAAAGCTTGCATCGGCGTAACCATTTCTGACGTGAGCTCTTTGTCACCTCCATAAGCGAAAACATATCCTTAATCCTTTTAGGTATTTCAGGATGTTCTTGACCGTTGTCGATGATCCACTCTGGATTACTTTGGTACCTCCTGCTAAACTAATAGCAAAGGCACACATCAGGTGCAGTACACTGCATTGCATACATGATAGAACCTATGGCTGAAGCATAGGGAATGACTTTCATTTATCTCTATCTTACGAAGTGGTGGGCATTGAGTGCGACTCAATTTCACACCTTGTAACACAGCAAGAACCCTTTCTTTGCTTGATCCATTTGAACTTCTTCAAAACTTTACCAAAGTATGTGCTTTGTGAAAGTCCAATTAAGCGTCTGATCTATCTCTATAGATCTTGATGCCCAATATATAAGCAACTTCACGAGGTCTTTCATTGAAAAACTCTTATTCAAGTATCCTTTTATGCTATCCAGAAATTCTATATCATTTCCAATCAACAATATGTCATCCACATATAATATTAGAAATGCTACACAGCTCCCACTCACTTTCTTGTAAATCTGAGGCCTCTCAAAAGTTTGTATAAAACCATATGCTTTGATCACATTATCAAGCGCTTATTCCAACTCGAGATGCTTGCAGTCCATAAATGGATCATTGGAGCTTACACACTTTGTTAGCATCCTTTGGATGATAAAATCTTGGGTTGCATCATATACAACTCTTCTTCGAAATCCATTCAGGAATGCAATCTTTACATCCATTTGCCAAATTTCATAATCATAAAATGCAGCAATTGATCACATTATTGAGACGGACTTAAGCATCGCTTCTGGTGAGAAGGTCTCAGCGTAGTCAACTCCTTGAACTTGTCGAAAACCTTTCGCAACAAGTCGAGCTTTGTAAACGATAACATTACCTTCATCGTCGGTCTTCTTCTTGAAGATCCATTTATAGTCTATGGCTTGCGATCATCGGGCAAGTCAACCAAAATCCACACTTTGTTCTCATACATGGATCCCATCTCAGATTTCATGGCCTCAAGCCATTTCGAGGAATCTGGGCTCATCGTAGCTTCCTCATAGTTTGTAGGTTCGTCATGGTCAAGTAATATGACCTCCAGAACCGGATTGCCGTACCACTCTGGTGCGGATCTTACTCTGGTTGACCTACGAGGTTCAGTAGTAACTTGATCTGAAGTTACATGATCATCATCATTAGCTTCCTCACTAATTGGTGTAGTGGTCATAGGAACTGATTTCTTTGATGAACTTCTTTCCAATAAGGGAGCAGAGTCAGATTACCTCATCAAGTTCTACTTTCCTCCCTCACTTCTTTGAGAGAAACTCCTTCTCTAGAAAGGATCCATTCTTAACGAATGTCTTGCCTTGAGATCTGTGATAGAAGGTGTACCCAACATCTCATTTGGGTATCCTATGAAGACAAATTTCTCCTATTTGGGTTCGAGCTTATCGAGTTGAAGCTTTTCACATAAGCATCGCAGCCCCAAACTTTAAGAAAGCGACAATTTGGGTTTCTTGCCAAACCCAGTTCATAAGGTGTCGTCTCAGCGGATTTAGATGGTGCTCTATTTAACATGAATGCAACCGTCTCTAAAGCATAACCCCAAAACAACAGCGGTAAATCAGTAAGAGACATCATAGATCGCACCATATCTAATAAAGTGCGATTCTGACGTGCGGATACACCATTCGCTGTGTGTTCGGGTGGCGTGAGTTGAAACTATTCCGCATTGTTTCAAATGAAGACCAAACTCGTAACTCAAATATTCTCCTCCATGATCAAATCGCAGAAACTTTATTTTCTTGTTACGATGATTTTCCACTTCACTCTGAAATTCCTTGAACTGTTCAAATGTTTAGGACTTATGTTTCATCAAGTAGATATACCCATATTTGCTCAAATCATCTGTGAAGGTGAGAAAATAACGATACCGTGAGCCTCGGTATTCATCGGACCACATACATCGGTATGTATGATTTCCAAAAATCTATTGCTCGCTCCATTGTTTGGAGAGGAGTTTTAGTCATCTTTCCCATGAGGCATGGTTACACAAGTACCAAGTGATTCATAATCAAGTGATTCCAAAAGTCCATCGAATGGAGTTTCTTCATCGCTTTACACCAATATGACCCAAGCAGCGATGCCACAAATAAGTTGCACTATCATTATCAACTCTGCATCTTTTGGTTTCTATATTATGAATATATACATCACTACTATCGAGATTCAACAAAAATAGACCACTCTTCAAGGGTGCATGACCATAAAAGATATTACTCATATAAATAGAACAACCATTATTCTCGGTTTAAATGAATAACCGTCTCGCATCAAACAAGATCCAGATATAATGTCCATGTACGCTGGCACCAAATAACAATTATTCAGGTCTAAAACTAATCCGAAGGTAGATGTAGAGGTAGCGTGCGAGCGGCAATCACATCGACTTTGGAACCATTTCCCATCGCGCATCGTCACCTCGTCCTTAGCCAATCTTTGTAATCCGTAGTCCTTGTTTTGAGTTGCAAATATATTAGCAGAACCCGTATCAAATACCCGGTACTCTGCGAGTATTAGTAAGGTGCACATCAATAACATGTATATCACATATACCTTTATTCACCTTGCCATCCTTCTTATCCGCCAAATACTTGGGGCAGTTCCGCTTCCGGTGACCAGTCCCTTTGAAGTAGAAGCACTCAGTCTCAGGCTTAGGTCGGACTTAGGCTTCTTCATTGAAACGACAACTTGCTTGCCGTTCTTCTTGAAGTTCCCTTCTTCCTTTTACCCTTTTCTTGGCTGGTGGTCTTGTTGACCATCAACACTTGATGCTCCTTCTTGATTTCTACCTCCGTGGCTTTTAGCATTGCGAAGAGCTCGGGAATCGTCTTATCCATCCCTTGCATGTTATAGTTCATCGCGAAGCTCTCGTAGCTTGGTGGCGATGATTGAAGAACTCATCAATGACACTATCAAGCGGAAGATTAACTCCCAACTAAGTCAAGTGATTATGATACCGGACATTTTGAGTATATGCTCAGCGATAGAAATATTCTCCTCCATTTTGCAGCTATAGAACTTATTGGAGACTTCATATCAATCCGAGCATTTGCTTAAAATATTAACTTCAACTCTGGAACATCTCATATGCTCCATCACGTTCAAAACATCGTTGAAGTCCGGTTCTAAGCCGTAAAGCATGGCACACTAAACTATCGAGTAGTCATCGACTTTGCTCGCCGAGGCGTTCTAGCGTCGGCATTGCTCTACTGTGCAGGTCTTGCACCTAGCGGTGCTTCCGGGACGTAATTATTACGTGCAACAATGAGATAATCCTCAAATTCTGGACCCAGTCCGTGTAGTTACTAACATCATCTTTCAACAGCTTTCTCTAGGAGCGCATTAAAATTCAAAGGAACCCTAACACGGGCCATTGATCTACAACAACATAGACATGCAAAATACTATCGGTACTAAGTTCATGATAAATTAAAGTTCAATTAATCATTACTTAAGAACTCCCACTTTGATAGACATCCCTCTAATCATCTAAGTGATCACGTGATCCAAATCAACTAAACCATGTCCGATCATCACGTGAGATGGAGTAGTTTTCAATTGTGAACATCACTATGTTGATCATATCTACTATATGATTCACGCTCGACCTTTCGGTCTTAGTGTTAGAGGCCATATTTGCATATGCTAGACTCGTCAAGTTTAACCGAGTATTCTGCGTGTGCAAAACTTGCTTGCACCATTGTATGTGAGCGTAGAGCTTATCACACCCGATCATCACGTGGTGTCTCGGCATGACGAACTTTCGCAGCGGTGCATACTCAGGGAGAACACTTGTACCTTGAAATTTAGTGAGAGATCATCTTATAATGCTACCGTTGAACTAAGCAAAATAAGATGCATAAAGGATAAACATCACATGCAATCAATATAAGTGATATGATATGGCCATCATCATCTTGTGCCTTTGATCTCCATGTCCAAAGCACCGTCATGATCACCATCGTCACCGGTAGCGACACCTTGATCTCCATCATTATCATCATTGTCATCTAGCCAACTATTGCGTCTCGACTATCGCTACCACTTAGTGATAAAGTAAAGCAATTACATAGCGATTGCATTTCATACAATAAGCGATAACCATATGGCTCCTGCGATTTGCGATAACGTGTTACAAAACATGATCATCTCATACAATAAAATTTAGCATCATGTCTTGACCATATCACATCACAACATGCCTTGCAAAAACAAGTTAGGCGTCCTCTACTTTGTTGTTGCAAGTTTTACGTCAACGCTATAGGCTGAGTAAGAACCGTTCTTACCTCGCATCAAAACCACAGCGATTTTTTGTCAAGTGTGCTGTTTTAACGTTTAACAAGGACGGGCGTAGTCACGCTCGATTCAAGCGAAGTTGGGAAACGACACCGCCAGCCACCTATGTGCAAAGCACGTTGGTAGAACTAGTCTCACGTAAAGCGTCTGCGTAATGTCGGTCCGGGCCACTTCATCAAATAATACCGCCGAATCAAAGTATGACATCTTTGGTAGCGATATGACTATTATCGCCCACAACTCTTTGTGTTCTACTCATGCATATAACATCTACGCATAGACCTGGCTCGATACCACTTGTTAAGGAGCGCAGCAATTTCAAAAAAATCCTACGCTACATAAAGATCCATCTAGGTGATGCATAGCGGGAGGGAGAGTGTTGTCCACGTACCCTCGTAGACCGTGGCGGAAGCATTATGACAACGCGGTTGATGTAGTCGTACATCTTCATGATCGACCGATCCTAGTACCGAAAGTACACGACACCTCGTGATTTGCACGTTCGACTCGGTGGCGTCCACGAACTCTCGATCCGGCTGAGTATCGAGGGAGAGCTTCGTCGACCTGACGGCGTGATTAGGGTGATGATGAAGTTACCGGCGCGGGCTTCGCCTAAGCACTGCAGCGATATGACCGAGGTGGAATCGTGGAGGGGCACACGCTGCAGCTAAGAAAGCTGTCAACTTGTGTGTCTATGGGGTTCCCCCCCCGTATATAAAGGAGGTGGAGGAGGTGGGGTCACCCTCTCATGGCGTGCCCAAGGGAGTCCTACTCCCACAGGTAGATTCCCCATCCCTAGTTAGATAGGAGAGAGGAAGGAAGGAGGAGAGAGAAGGAGAAAGGGGTGATGACCCACAAGTGTGGGGATCTATCGTAGTCCTTTCGATAAGTAAGAGTGTCGAACCCACGAGGAGCAAAAGGAAATTATAAGCGGTTTTCAGCAAGGTATTCTCTGCAATCTTGAAATAAGTGGTAGCAGATAGTTTTGTGATAGGATAATTTATAACGAGCAACAAGTAACAAAAGTAAATAAAGTGCAGCAAGGTGGCCCAATCCTTTTTGTAGAAAAGGACAAGCACTGACAAACTCTTATATAGAGAAAAGCGCTCAGGGACACATGGGAATTATCGTCAAGCTAGTTTTCATCACGTTCATATGATTAGCGTTCGGTACTTTGATAATTTGATATGTGGGTGGACCAGTGCTTGGGTGTTGTTCTTACTTGAACAAGCATCCACTTATGATTAACCTCTATTGCAAGCATCACAACTACAACAAAAGTATTAAGGTAAACCTAACCATAGCATGAAACATATGGATCCAAATCAGCCCCTACGAAACAGCGCATAAACTAGGGTTTAAACTTACATCACTTTAGCAACCCATCATCTACTTATTACTTCCCAATGCCTTCCTCTAGGCCCAAATAATGGTGAAGTGTTATGTAGTCGAAGTTCACATAACACCACTAGAGGATGAACAACATACATCTCATCAAAATATCGAGCGAATACCAAATTCACATGACTACTAATAGCAAGACTTCTCCCATGTCCTCGAGGGAACAAGCGTAACTACTCACAAAGCATATTCATGTTCATAATTAGAAGGTATTAATATGCATATAGGATCTGAACATATGATCTTCCACCAAATAAACCAACTAGCATCAACTACAAGGGTAATCAACACTACTAGCAACCTACTAGTACCAATCCGGACTTGGAGACAAGAATTGGATACAAGAGATGAACTAGGGTTTTGAGAGGAAGCGGTGCTGGTGAAGATGTTGATGGAGATTGCCCTCTCCCGATGAGAGGAGGCGTTGGTGATAACGATGGCGATGATTTCCCCCTCCCGGGGAGTGTCCCCGGCCCGAGCAGCTCTGCCGGAGCCCTAGATTGGTTAAAACAAGGTTACGCCTCGTGGCGTGAGTCTCGTCAGCTTGCTTATGATTTTTCCTCGACGAAAGACTTCATAGAGCCGAAGATGGCCATAGGAGCCAGCCAGGGGCCTGAGGCGGCGGCATACAGGGGTGTGGCGCGCCCCACCCTCGTGGGCGGTATTGGCCCCGGCGTATTTCTTCCGTTCAGTATTTTTATTATTTCCAAAAATGACTTTTCGTGGAGTTTCAGGACTTTTGGAGTTTTGCGAGAATAGGTCTCTAATATTTGCTCCTTTTCCGCCCGAATTCCAGTATGCGGCATTCTCCTCCTTATGTAAACCTTGTAAAATAAGAGAATAGGCATAAGTATTGTGACATAGCGTGTAATAACAGCCCATATTGCAATAAATATCGATATAAAGCATGATGCAAAATGGATGTATCAACTCCCCAAGCTTAGACCTCGCTAGTCCTCAAGCGGAAGCCGATAACGATAAATATGTCCACATGTTTAGAGGTAGAGGTGTCGATAAAATAAAATCTGGGACATGAGGGCATCATGATTATTCTCATAACAACAACATATATGGATATTGTCATATGATTTCTTATGTTCAAGTAATAATCTATTCACAATGCCAAGTATGAATCAGAAACTTTATTGAGAACTAACAAACTACAATCTCAGTCATTGAAGCAATTGCGATTTATCATAACATCAGAAAGAGTCTATGTCGGAGCTTTCTAGCAAGTCCACATACTAAACTATCATTTAGTCTTTCATAATTGCTAATACTCACATAATACTTGTGGTTCTGGAGTTTCAACAGGACCAGAGAGAAAGATAGGGGCTTATAGTTTCGTCTCCCAACCTTTTACCTCGGGGGTAATGTCAACAATAATAACTCATGCTAACCCATCCAATTAGATATATGTATCAGGATCTTTCCAACATCCTGTGCTTGCCAAAGGATAAAATATAAAAAGGAAGGTAAAGATCACCATGACTCTTGCATAAGGTAGAAGATAATAGTAGTGAGATGGGCCCTTCGCGAGGAGAGCGAGAGGTTGCCATGCGCTTCGAGGTTGGATGCACAAAATCTTAATGCGAAAAACGTCACTTTATATTGCCCTTGTGATATGAACCTTTATATGTAGTCCATTGCTTTTATTTCTTCCATCACAAGATCGTATAAAGCTCATCTCCTCCACCAATCAATCATATATATTTGAGAGAAATTTTATTGCTTGCCTTGATGACAACTTACTTGAAGGATCTTACTCAATCCATAGGTAGATATGGTGGAGTCTCATGGCAAAACTGGTTTAAGGGTTTTGGAAGCACAAGTAGTATCTCTACTTGGTGCAAAGAATTTAGCTAGCATGAGGGGAAAAGCAAGCTCAACATGTTGGATGATCCATGACAATATACTTTATCTCAGATATAAGAAAACATAACTCATTCGTTGTCTTCCTGTCCAACATCAACTCTTTAGCATGTCATATTTTAAAATATGTCCAAGATAGTATATTTATATGAAACCTATCTTTCTTTATTACTTCCTATTAATTGCTAGCGATGACCAAAGCTAAACATCAACTCTCAACAATTTTAATCATCATACTCTTTCTATGTGAAGTCATTACTCTCAATAAGATCAATATGATCTCTTTGTTTCTTTTATTCTTTTCTCTTTTCTTTTATTCACTCAAGATCATAGCAAGATAATCAAGCCCTTGACTCAACACTAATCTTTATTATATAGCTCACGGACTCGATTACATAGAGAGATCATAAAGCAAAACTCAAAACTAGATCATGCCATAAACTTTAATTTACTAGATCAAGATACTACTAATAGGATCGAACTAAGAAAGTGGTAAATCTGAGGAGTGTGATGGTGATCACGATGCAGGCACCTCCCCAAGCTTGGCGGTTGCCAGGAGTGCCATACCCATGTGATTATGTCTCCTTTTTCGGTGATGGTGTAATATTCTTGGCGATGATGCCCCTCGGGATATGATTCTCCTCCTCGAGCTTATTGACTTGCTGCTTGAGGTCCATTATTTCCTTACGAAGCTTTCCTGTAACGGCTAAGGCTCCTTGCACCCAAGGGTGTTGCATAGCTGTGGGAGAACAAGTGACACTCCTCTTCATATTTTCATAAGAAAGAAATCTAACATTGGAAGGATAACCGAGTTTGGAATAGCTGAGCTGTGGTTCCCCATCGTGAATCCAGCTCGGGCGAGTGACTTCTTGATCCTCCTCCATGGCATCTATCCTCATCAAGTCAGCCTCCATCTCTTCCTCCGTTGCTGGCCCAAAGTGGTGACGCATCAGCATTTGTCCTTGATCTCGATGTCTTGGATGAGACACCGACTCTCCCGAATGACTCTTGAGAAGACATCTTGCTCTAATCTGGCAGGCAACAACTTTCGAAACAAGAATAGATGATATTTGCATGATACATGGGTTCAAACCTTCGGAGATTATATAATGAATTTTTACAGACCAAAATACATATCGTGCAAAGGTCGGGAAGAACACGAGGTGCCCACGAGGGGTGAGGCGCGCCCTCCACCCTCGTGGAGGCCTTATGTCCTTCGGACTTCTTCTTATTCCTATTTTTCTAAATATTCTAAAGCAGGAATATTGTCATAAAAATTGTTTTGGAGTCGGTTTACTTACCGTACCACATACCTATTCCTTTTCCGAGATGCAAGCGTTAGGAAAGTGCCCTTATGTATTCCTCACGGAGTTACTGGTTTCAATAACATTGGTTTCAACATTTATAGGATTACACGAATCTGATGTTTGATTCTTTGACCGTTCACTACCTTGGTTTGTGCCTTGAAGTTGTTGATTTTTATGGCACGGGCGATAGACCTCCTCGATAACGTAAGGGCCTTCCCATTTAGAGAGAGTTTTCACCTTAAAAATCTTAAGCGAGTTGTATAGCAATACATAATCACCTCGTTAAACTCACGCTTTTGTATCCTTTTGTCCTGCCATCTTTTAACTTCTTCTTTAAATAACTTGGCATTTTCATAAGCTTGGGTTCTCCATTCATCAAGTGAGCTAATGTCAAATAACCTTTTCTCACCGGCAAGTTTGAAATCATAGTTGAGCTCTTTAGTAGCCCAATAAGCCTTATGTTCTAGTTCGAGAGGTAAGGGACATGCTTTTCTGAAAACCATTTTATACGGAGACATACCCATAGGATTTTTATATGCGATTCTGTAGGCCCATAATGCATCATCAAGTTTCTTGGACCAATTCTTCCTAGATATATTATGAGTCTTTTGCAAAATTAATTTGAGCTCTCTATTACTCAATTCTACTTGACCACTAGGCTACGGGTGATAAGGAGATGCAACTCTATGGTTAACATCATACTTAGCAAGCATTTCTGAAAGCACCATGAATAAAATGTGAACCACCATCGGTCATTAAATATCTAGGGACTCCAAACCTCGGAAAAATAACTTCTTTAAGCATTTTAATAGAAGTGTTATGATCAGCACTACTAGTTGGAATAGCTTCTACCCACTTAGTAACGTAATCAACAACAACTAAAATATGTGTATAACCATTAGAGGCAGGAAAAAAGTCCCATATAATCAAAGCCCCAAACATCAAATGGTTCAATAACAAGTGAATAATTCATAGGCATTTCTTAGCGTCTACTAATGTTACCAATTCTTTGGCATTCATCACAAGATAAGACAAACTTACGGGCATCCTTGAAGAGTAGGCCAATAAAACCAGATTGCAATACCTTATATGCGGTTCTATCTCCGGCATGGTGTCCTCCATAAGCCTCGGAGTGACACTTGCGTAGGATCTATTCCTATTCATGCTCGGTACACAATGTCTAATAACACCATCTACTCCTTCTTTATAAAGATGTAGGTCATCCCAAAGAAATGTCTCAAATCATAGAAAAACTTTTCTTTTCTGCTGGTATGTGAAATTAGGTGGTATAAATTTAGACCACGATATAATTAGCATAATCGGCATACCACGAATTACTCTGAGGCATTTATGACATTTAATTGCTCTGTCGGACTACCATCAATAGGTAGTGGGTCATCAAGAACATTTTCTAACCTAGACAAGTTATGCGCAGGGTTCTCGGCTCCCTTTCTATCAACAATATGCAAATCAAATTCTTAGCGGGAGAACCCATCTAATAAGTCTAGAGTTTAGCATCTTTCTTTTCCATAAGATATTTAATAGCAGCATGATCCGTGTGAATAGTTACTTTAGAATCAACAATATAAGGTGCAGAACTTATCTGAAAATACAAGCGCTAAGAATTCTTTTCAGTAGTAGCATAATTTCTTTGAGCATTGTCTAGAAGTCTTACTAGCATATTGAATAACATTTAATTTCTTATCAACTCTTTGCCCTAAACAGCACCTCTGACATAATCACTAGCATCACACATAATTTCAAAGGTAAATTGGGTGCATTTGAACAATGAGTCGAGAGATCAATGCCTTCTTAAGTATTTCAAATGCTTCTACACAATCATCATCAAATACAAATGGTATATCTTTGTAATAAATTAGTCGAGGCCGGAAATTTTGAGAAGTCCTTAATGAACCTCCTATAAAATCAGGCGTGACCAAGGAAACTTCTTATACCTTTGATGTCCTTGGGACATGGCATCTTTTCAATAGCATCAACCTTGGCTTTATCAACCTTCAATACCTCTTTCGAAACTTTATAAGACAATACCTTCATTAACCATAAAGTGGCATTTTCCCAATTCAATACAAGATTAGTTTCTTCCATCTCGCAAAACTGATCAAGGTTGCTCAAGCAATCATCAAAATAGGATCCATAGGCGGAAAGTCCAAAAACCTCACAAATCTTTTCACAAAAGTCAGAATATAGCCATCATGCATCTTTGAAAGGTAGCGGTGCATTACATAAACCAAAAGGCATCGTCTATAAGCAAAAGTACCAAAGGGCAAGTAAAAGTAGTCTTAGATTGATCGTTGGTGACACGGTATTTGAGAGAAACGAATAACCATCTAGAAAGCAAAAATGTGTATGTTTGGATAATCTTTCTAGCATTTGATCGATAAAAGGTAAGGGAATGATCTTTCTTAGTAGCCTTATTTAATTTTGGAAATCAATTACCATCCTATAACCTGTAATAATTCTTTGCGGAATCAACTCATCTTTATCATTAGGAGCAGCGGTAATACCTCCTTCTTAGGGACACAATGGACAGGACTTACCCATACTATGACCAGGATAAAATTATACCTGCCTCCAGGAGGCTTTAGTATTTCTTTTCTTACCACTTCTTTCATCTTAGGATTCAGCCTTCATTGATGATCACGAACTGGTTTGGCATCTTCTTCCAAATTTATTTTATGTTGACATAAGTGGGACTAATGCCCTTAAGATCATCAAAGTATATCAATAGCCCTGTTCTTCGGAGTTTTCAATAGTCTTTCTTCTTCATGCTCGAAAGGTTAGCACTAATAATAACAGGATATATCTTTTCTCATTGAGATAAGCATATTTAAAAGTATCGGTGGTTTGAGCTTAAACAGGGATCACCCTTGGGTGGAGGAGGATCCTAAGTTTCAATAGGCAAATTGTGTTTGAGGATAGGTTCCTTTTAAAGAACACTTCATCTATTTCCTTCTTTCATTCATAAACATATCATTTTCATGGTCTAGCAAATATTGTTCTAAAGGATCACTAGGAAGGTCGGCAATAGAAGCAAGACCAATAATTTCATCTTTACTAAAATTCTTCTTCCCGGTGTTGTCTACTAAATTTAGAAAATTAAACTCATGAGACATATCACCCAAGCCTATAGTAACAACATCCTTTTGTAGTCTATCTTAGCATTAACGGTGTTCAAAAGGGTCTACCAAAATAATGGGACAAAAGCTATCTTGTGGGGAACCAAGAACAAGAAAATCAGTAGGATATTTAGTTTTCCCACAAGACTTCAACATCTCTAACAATTCCCATTGTTGAAATAGTATCTCTATTGGCAAGTTTAATTGTAACATCAATATCTTCTAACTCAAGGTGCAATATCATGCTTAATTTCTTTGTATAAGTCAATAGGTATGGCACTAGCACTAGCACCCATATCACATAAGCCATGATAACAATGATCTCCTATTTTAACGAAATAACGAGCATGCCTACCACCGGTATATTTTATCTTTAGCACAAGGTTTGGCAATTCTAGCAGTTTCATCCGGAAATGAATAACATGCCCATCAATATTATCGACAAAGATCTTTAACAATAGCAATAGTAGGTTCAACTTTAATTTGCTCGGGAGGTGTATAAGTTCTAATATTGCTTTTTATGAACCCGATTGAAGCTTTAGCATGATCCTTTATCCTAAAGGGAAAGGTAGTTACTCAACAATAAAGTAGGAACAATAGGATCATTATAAGTGATGGTCTTTTCTTCAACTTTAATAGGTGCAACTACTTTTACTTCTATGGGGGATGATATTAAAACTTCTCCTTGGGGAGATCAACATAAGTAGCAAAAGATTCACGGAATGAAGCTACTATCTCATAATCAAGTCCATATTTAGTGCTAAATTCACGGAAAACATCGGTATCCATAAAAGATCTAACACAATCAAACTTAGGTGTCATAACGACTCCTCTTTCGTCGAGATCCCAATATTCAGAATTGCCTTCAACCCAGAATTCTATCTTCCTCTAAAAGTCGTTCCCTTCGATTTTCCCCCCCCCCTTTTTTTTTTTTCCCCCCCCCCCCCCCCCCCGGGGGCCCCGGGGGCCCCCTTGGGGCCCAAAAGGGGGGGGGGGGGTTTTGGGGGGGGGGGGGAGGGGGAGGGGAAAAAAGGGGGGGGAAGGGGGGGGGGGGGGGGGGGGGCCCGGGGGGGGGTTTTTTCCCCCCAAAATTCCCCAAAAAACCCCCCCCCCCAAAAAAGGCCCCCCCCCCCCCGGGGGGGGGGAAAAAAAAAAAAAAAAAAGGGAAAAATAAAAGGGGGAAACCCCGGGGGGGGGGGGTTCCGGGGGTTTCTTTTTTAAAAAAGGGGGGAAAAAAAAAAATTTTTGGGTTTTTTCCCGGAAAGGTAATTAAAAAAACCCCCCAAAAAAAAAAAAAAAAAAAAACCCAAATTTTTTTTTTTTTGGTTTTTCCCCCTAACCCCCTTCCGGGCCGGGGGGGGGAAAACCCAAAAAAAATGGGGGGGCCCCCCCCCAAAAAAAAAAACCCCCGGGGGGAAAAAAAAAAGGGCCCCCAAAAAACCCCCCCCCTTTCCCCCCCCCCCGGGCCGTTGGGCCCTTTTGGGGGGGGAAAAAGGGGGGGGGGGCCCCTTTTTCCCCCCCCCGCGAACCCCCCCGGGGGGGCTTTAAGGGGGGCCCTTTCCCCCCGGGGGGTTTGGGGGGCCCGGGGGGTTTGGGCCCCCCTAAACCCCAAAGGGTCCAACCCCTTAAAATTTTAAACCGGTTGAAACCCCTTTTGTTTTTTTTTTTTTTTTTTTTTGGGGTTTTTTTTTTTTTTTTTTTTCCTTTTGCTTTTTTTTTTTTTTTTTTGGGGGAATTTTTTTAAAAATTTTTTTGGGAAAAAACCCCCGGGATTTTTTTTTTTTTTTTTTAAAAAAATTTGGAAAAAAAGGGGGGGGGTTTAAAAATTTCCCCTTTA
>JAHIAM010005403.1:0-34353 GCA_021605205.1 Aegilops longissima
ACTTGTTGCAAATTGGTTGGTTGGGGCCAAGTTTTAATTGCTTCAATTTTAGATTCATTAACATGGACACCCTTTGAGGATACTACAAAACCCAAGAATGCCACTTTGTGAACTCCAAAAGTGCATTTTTCCAAGTTTGCATAAAGGCTTTCCTTGCGAAGAGTTTGCAACACAGATTTTACATGGTTGATGATGAGGACATCAATACCATTGTTACACCCACAACCCCTGCTGCTATACATACTGGACCAATTACTAGAGCTCGCGCACACCAATTGAATTATCAGGTACTTTCGTTTCTTGGTAACGATTCCAATGTTCATAAGAATATGATGCTGCCTAAATTGGATACATTTGTTTTGCTTACAAATGAAGGGCCTACCATGGACAAGAAAGATGAACCTTGGAGCAAGTTCAAGCATGGAGATGTTGGCATGCAAGGGGAACAAAACGGAGTTACAAGTGATGATTCAGGACTTTGAAGCCACCCTAATGAGTGCATGAGGCCTTGGACGAAATATACAAGATGCCACTTCATAATATTCGTCCATAGGCTATTCTAGGTGCTGCATCACCTTATTATTGGGCCAGGCCCATGTAATTTCGAAATACTTAAGTATAGGCTGTTTTAGAGTCCGTATGTGTGGGGAAACAAGAGTTAGGGTTGATTTGGACCCCTCCACCAAGGGCCACGAAATTCCCCTCTTCCTCCATATATACAGCCCTTAGGGCACCGTTTAGACCTTGGGTTTTGTTTAGATTAAAAGTTCGCCATAGCTGCAACTTGGCGTGCCGTTTGTGTTCAACGACGAGGACAAAGGCGCCACAGAACCCCACCTTGATCAATAAAGCTTTCATCTTATATTCGCAATATCCAGATTGCAATCTCAGTTTCTTGCTTGTTCTTCGTTTGCTCGCAGGAAACAGGCCCTCGTGGTCGAGTTGATCGTGCTCGGCGTGGTCAATAACCCTCGGAAGTTGGTTTAGCGATTGCTAAGGCGCGACGTCTCGCACGATCGTAGTCGGATCGTCAAGGTCGACTCCCACGAAGCGATAGCCACCATCTCATCGAAACATCGGGACACCTTAGCCTCTATCAAGTGGTATCAGATTTCAGGTTGCTCGGTGAGATTTTACAGATTTCGTAGTTTAGATCGAGTCATTCTTCATACCTAAAGTCCACGAAAAAGCCACAAAAAAAATTAGGGTTAGTTCATCATATCCGAACCAATCGAGCCTTTGCATAATCTTTTTAGGGTTTTGCTTTGTTGAATTTGCGGTTGCATCGTCGTGTCTAGTTGCTGGTCTTAGCGTCTAGTCTTTTAGAGTTTCGAGTTCGGTCATCGGTTGTCACGCCGCCACCGCACCATCATCATCGCCATCGCCACCTACCTACCACCGCGCTCCGAATCCGTATCCATAGACCACCACCAATCCGTGTCCATATACCACCACCGATCCATATCCATATACTACCACCGCTACCACCACCGCTGCCATATACCACCACCATATATCCAATCCGATTTCCTTGCATGTTAGGGTTGTTTTGAGATCCATCTAGTTTCCGATTCGTGTTTCCTTGCGGAGTAAAAAAAAAAAAAAAGTCAGGAAACCACCCTCCGTTTAGGCCCAAAATTTTCAAAACGCACTTGTCGAAAAAATTTTCGGCTATCCTGTTTTAAGTGTTTCTAAGTGTATTGAGGCGATCGCCGTTATAGAAAGTTTTTTTGACCCGTTTCAGTTTTGGGTCCGGCATCGAAAAAAAAATTTGGTCGAAAAAATTTCGTGCCCATCTGTCGGTTTGACCTCGGAAGAGTTTTGAGACACTCGCCATTATAGTGATTTTTCGCAAAAAAAAAAAAGCATAAAAAAAAAGCGAAAAAAAAAAAAGCGAAAAAAATTCCCAGTGTGCTTTTCCCTTGTTTACGTGCAGCGCCGTGATTTTGTTAGTGTTCTAGGCTCGCGTCTCTAGCACGGTCTAGCCTAGGACCAGCACAATCTCTGCGTCGTTGAGCGTTTATTCAACTTTGCATCTCTGAATTGATTATTGCTAACCTTTTTTTGCTACCATATTATAAGCCTTCCCAGCTCCACATACATCTACATCGTGTGTTTGACTCTCCACAGTAATCGCTCTATCCAAGCTTTGAGAGTTTTGACTACATCGGTTGCCGATCACCTTTCTTCTTGGGTAAGAACTGTAAGAATTTGAGATTTGCTGACGGTTGTGATCGCCCACCACACCACCACCACCACTTCCTAGTAGTCTGTGAATCATATTCTTGTGTGTTTCTATTGCTGCTAACCATGGCAGGATCACAAGCCGATTTAGACCGATTGGGAGAACATGACAAACAAAGCGCTACATGATAAGTTTCAACAAATGATGAGTGGGCAGGTGGACGATGTGCTAAATAGATTTGAAGAGGCCATGGAGAAGATAGATGGCATTGAGAAGGCGTTGAAACAAAGCTCGATAACAAGATTAATGAATTGCTGTCGCGCGTCTACCACCACCACCACCGGCTGCACCTAACGCACCTCTACTACAACAACATGGACTACCTCCACATCGCTGAAACAGCCCTCCGCCGAGCTTCCGTGTTCCTCTTCACTGGCCAAGCTCTTTGGTGCTGCTTTGTTGATATACGTGGCTCCTCTGCTGCGGCGGGGAGGATGATTATGTGAGAGCTTACGAGGATGAGGTTGATCAACATCGAACTACGTGCAACCACCAGCACCACAACCACCAGGTCGTCCACATGCAAACAATGGCAATGTTAGGGCTCCCCTTGAGTGCGAGATCATGACCATCTCCCTAAACTGAAATTGAATATTCCACCATTTGAGGGTAGATATGTTCCTGATATATATCTTACTTGGGAGTTAGAAACTGAACAACGATTTACATGTTTACAATATCCCGAGGAGAGGCGTGTTCTGCCGCTGTTTGTGCTTTCACTAGCTTTGCATGTGTTTGGTGGTCTGAACATTGTAGATTATATCCTGTTCCAGCTACTTGGGCTGCTTTGAAAACTACTATGCGTACTCGTTGGGTTCCACCATATTATCAACGTGAATTACTTCAAAAATTGCAGCGCTTAAGACAAGGAAAAAATTCGGTAGAAGAATATTATCAGGAATTACAAACTGGCTTGATTAGATGTGGTATTGTTGAGGAGAATGAAGCTATGCTTGCACGTTTTCGGGTGGATTAAATAGAGATTCAGACCATTCTAGACTACAAGGATTATAATAATATCACTCGATTATTCCATCTTGCTTGTAAAGCTGAGCGTGAAGTGCAGGATCGGATGTGCCTTGGCGCGGACTAACTTTTCTGCAGGTCGACCTTCATCATGGACACCACGTGCATCATCTACTTCCACACGTTCTACTACACGGCACCTCCGTCGGCTGCCACCTCCAACCGTGATACAAGAAAGCAGGCACAACCACCACTATCGCCAAGAGTACACTCTTGGGCCTACAGAGCTCTTCTTCTTCCATGGCGTCAACAGGGCACACAAGTGATATTATTTGTCGTCGTTGTAAGGGAAGAGGACATTTTCAGAGAATGCCAATCTCAGCGTGTGATGATTGCTACGAGGATGGTGGGTATGAGTCGCTAGTGACTATGATGAAGAGACTTTGGCTCTTATTACACATGAAGAACATGGTGGAGATGATTACGATCCTGAGACGCAATACATGGCTGTGAAGATCTTGACAGGTATGAATGTTTAGTTGCTCAACGTGTTTTGAGTGTGCAGGTTACACAAGCTGAGCAAAATCAGAGGCATAACTTGTTCCATACAAAGGGAGTTGTGAAGGAACGTTCTATTAGCGTCATCATAGATGGAGGGAGCTGCAACAACTTGGCTAGCATGGATATGGTGGAGAAGCTTTCTCTCACCACAAGACCACATCCACATCCTTACTACATCCAATGGTTCAACAACAGCGGCAAGGTTAAGGTAACACGTCTTGTTCGTGTGCATTTTAGTATCTCTACATATGCTGATTATGTTGATTGTGATGTGGTACCTATGCAAGCATGTTCCTTATTACTTGGTAGACCATGGCAATTTGATAAAATTCTGTACACCATGGTAGAAACAATCAGTATACTCTTGTTCACAAGGATAAAATATTACTTTGCTTCCTATGACTCCTGATTCCATTTTGAAAGATGATATTAATAGAGCTAATAAAGCAAAACAGGAGAAAATAAGAGTGAAAATCAGATTGTGGCAAAAGAATTTGAGCAACAAATGAAGCCTAATAATAAACCATCTAATGTTGCTTCTGAAATTAAACTGAAAAGTGCATGTTTATTTGCCACCAAATCTGATATTGATGAGCTAGATTCTAGCAAATCTGTTTGCTATGCTTTTGTGTGCAAAGAGGCATTATTTTCATTCGAGGGCGTGCCTTCCTCTTTGCCCCTGCTGTCACTAACATTTTGCGGGAGTATTTGACGTCTTCCCACAAGGCGTGCCACCAGGATTACCACCTATTCGAGGAATTGAGCATCAAATTGACTTAATTCGGTGCATCGCTACCCAACCGCGCACCATATCGTACCAATCCGGAGGAGGCGAAGGAGATTATCGTCAAATACAGGAGCTGCTCGACAAAGGTTATATCGCGAATCTCTTAGTCCTTGTGCTGTTCCTATTATACTAGTGCCTAAAAAGGATGGTACGTCGCGCGTATGTGTGTTGATTGTAGAGGCATTAATAATATTACTATTCGTTATCGTCATCCTATTCCTAGGCTAGATGATATGCTTGATGAATTGAGTGGCTCTACAATATTCTCCAAAGTTGATTTGCGTAGTGGATACCATCAAATTCGTATGAAATTGGGAGATGAATGGAAAACAGCATTTAAAACTAAGTTTGGATTATATGAGTGGTTAGTCATGCCTTTTGGGTTAACTAATGCACCTAGTACTTTCATGAGATTAATGAACGAAGTTTTACGTGCTTTCATTGGACGATTTGTGGTAGTTTACTTTGATGATATACTGATTTATAGCAAATCTTTGGAAGAACATTTGGAACATTTACGTGCTGTTTTTAATGCTCTACGTGATGCACGTTTGTTTGGTAACCTTGGGAAGTGCACCTTTTGCACCGACCGAGTATCTTTTCTTGGCTATGTTGTTACTCCACAGGAATTGAAGTTGATAAAGCCAAGATTGAAGCTATTGAGAGTTGGCCGCAGCCCAAAACGGTCACACAAGTGAGGAGTTTTCTTGGACTCGCTGGTTTCTATAGGCGTTTTGTGAGAGACTTTAGCACCATTGCTGCACCTCTCAATGAGCTTACAAAGAAGGATGTGCCTTTTGTTTGGGGTACCGACACGGAAGAAGCTTTCACGGTATTGAAAGATAAGTTGACACATGCTCCTTTACTCCAACTTTCGACTTTAATAAAACTTTTGAGCTTGAATGTGATGCTAGTGGAATTGGATTAGGAGGTGTGTTATTACAAGATGGAAAACCTGTTGCATACTTTTCGAAAAATTGAGTGGGCCTAGTCTGAACTATTCTACTTATGACAAAGAATTATATGCTCTTGTTAGGACTTTAGAGACATGGCAACATTATTTATGGCCCAAAGAATTTGTTATACATTCGATCATGAATCTTTGAAACATATTAAAAGTCAAGCTAAACTGAATCGTAGACATGCTAAATGGGTTGAATTCATTGAGACTTTCCCTTATGTCATTAAACACAAGAAGGGTAAAGAAAATGTTATTGCTGATGCTTTGTCTCGTCGCTATACTATGCTTTCACAACTTGACTTCAAAATATTTGGTTTGGAGACCATCAAAGATCAATATGTGCATGATGCTGATTTTAAAGATGTAATGCAGAATTGTAAAGAAGGAAGAACATGGAACAAGTTCGTTATTAATGATGGTTTTGTGTTCGTGCTAACAAGCTATGCATTCCTGCTAGCTCTGTTCGTCTTTTGTTGTTGCAGGAGGCGCATGGAGGAGGATTAATGGGACACTTTGGCGTCAAGAAGGCGGAGGATATACTTGCTACACATTTCTTTTGGCCAAAGATGAGGCGGGATGTTGAGCGTTTTGTTGCTCGCTGCACTACATGTCAAAAAGCTAAGTCACGACTCAATCCTCATGGTTTATATATGCCTTTGCACTGTGCCTAGTGTTCCTTGGGAGGATATATCTATGGACTTTGTTTTAGGTTTACCTCGAACAAAGAAGGGAGGATAGCATATTTGTTGTCGTGGATAGATTCTCGAAAATGGCACACTTTATACCATGTCATAAAAGCGATGATCTTTGTTAATGTTGCTGATTTGTTCTTTCGTGAAATTATTCGCTTGCATGGTGTGCCAAATACTATTGTTTCAGATCGTGATACTAAATTTCTTAGCCACTTTTGGAGATGTTTATGGGCTAAGTTGGGGACTAAACTGCTTTTAGAACTACTTGTCACCCCAAACTGATGGACAAACTGAAGTAGTCAATAGAACATTGTCTACTATGCTTAGGGTTGTTTTGAAGAATAATAAGAAAATGTGGGAAGAATGCTTGCCTCATATTGAATTTGCTTATAATCGTTCATTGCATTCTACTACTAAGATGTGCCCTTTTGAAATTGTGTATGGCTTCCTACCTCGTGCACCTATTGATTTGTTGCCTCTTCCATCTTGGAGAAGGTTAATTTTGATGCTAAAGAACGTGCTGAATTGATTTTAAAATGCATGAGTTAACTAAGGAAAACATTGAGCGTATGAATGCTAAATATAAACTTGTTGGAGATAAGGGTAGAAAACATGTTGTCTTTGCACCGGAGATCTTGTTTGGTTACATTTGCGTAAGGATAGGTTTCCTCATTTGCGCAAATCAAAGCTAATCCCACGCTTGATGGTCCATTTAAGGTGTTAGAGAAAATAAATGATAATGCATATAAACTTGAGCTGCCTGCAGATTTTGGGGTTAGTCCCACTTTTAACATTGCAGATTTGAAGCCTTATTTGGGTGAGGAAGATGAGCTTCCGTCGAGGGCGACTTCATTTCAAGAAGGGAGGATGATGAGGACATCAATACCATTGTTACACCCACAACCCCTGCTGCTATACATCTTGGACCAATTACTAGAGCTCGCATGACGCCAATTGAATTATCGGTACTTTCGTTTCTTGGTAACGATTCCAATGTTCATAAGAATATGATGCTGCCTAAATTGGATACATTTGTTTTGCTTACAAATGAAGGGCCTACCATGGACAAGAAAGATGAACCTTGGAGCAAGTTCAAGCATGGAGATGTTGGCATGCAAGGGGAACAAACGGAGTTACAAGTGATGATTCAGGACTTTGAAGCCACCCTAATGAGTGCATGAGGCCTTGGACGAAATATACAAGATGCCACTTCATAATATTCGTCCATAGGCTATTCTAGGTGCTGCGTCATCTTATTATTGGGCCAGGCCCATGTAATTTCGAAATACTTAAGTATAGTCTGTTTTAGAGTCCGTATGTGTGGGGAAACAAGAGTTAGGGTTGATTTGGACCCCTCCACCAAGGGCCACGAAATTCCCCTCTTCCTCCATATATACAGCCCTTAGGGCACCGTTTAGACCTTGGGTTTTGTTTAGATTAAAAGTTCGCCATAGCTGCAACTTCGCGTGCCGTTTGTGTTCAACGACTGGACAAAGCGCCACAGTAACCCCACCTTGATCAATAAAGCTTTCATCTTATATTCGCAATATCCAGATTGCAATCTCAGTTTCTTGCTTGTTCTTCGTTTGCTCGCAGGAAACAGGCCCTCGTGGTCGGGTTGATCGTGCTCGGCGTGGTCAATAACCCTCGGAAGTTGGTTTAGCGATTGCTAAGGCGCGACGTCTCGACGATCGTAGTCGGATCGTCAAGGTCGACTCCACGAAGCGATAGCCACCATCTCATCGAAACATCGGGACACCTTAGCCTCTATCGGTTGATGTGCTCTTTCATGGTTTTGCTAAACACAAGAATATCATCAAAGTAAACCACAACAAAATACTCCAATGTAAGGATGAAGCACATGATGCATAAGGCGCACAAAAGTACCGGGAGCTTCCGAAAGACCCATAGGCATCACTAACCACTCATATAAACCAAATTTGGTTTTGAAAGCAGTTTTCCATTCATCACCCTCTTGTATGCGGATTTGATAATAGCCACTTTTAAGGTCAATTTTTGAGAAAAAGTTGGCTCCACTAAGTTCATCAAGCATATTATCTAAGCGAGGAATGGGATGCCTATAGCGGACGGTGATCGCATTTATAGGTCTACAATCGGAACACAAGTTTAAAGCTTCCATCGGGCTTAGGCACAAGTATAACGGAGCGGCACAAGGGCTTAAGCTTTCACGCATACATGACCGTTGTCGATTAGTTGTTGTACTTGCCGTTGAATCTCCTTGGTTTCTTCCGGATTGACTCGGTATGGAGCTTTGTTTGGTAGAGGCGCTCCGGGGAGGAGGTCGATTCGATACTCAATGCCTCGAAGAGGAGGTAGACCCGGAGGTAGCTCATCGGGGAAAACATCTTGAACTTCCTGCAAAAGAGATTGAAACACCAAAGGTAGCTCGTGAATGGTGTTAGTTTTTGGTTCTCCATCCTTGCACGCAAGGACAAAGTGCATCACACTCGATGGGTTCTCACACACTTCTCTCATCTCACTTTTGGTGGCAAATAGGATGAGGTTTTTCTCTCTAGGCGAAGAGGCGCTCAAGTTTGGCTTGTGGCTCTCACTCACTTGTGGTTGGATCACTTTCTCGCTCTTGTCTCTATGATGGGTGGCTTGTTTGTCGGCTATCACTTGACTAGGAGACATAGGTCGTAGCACATATTCTTTCCCTTTCATCTTGAAGCTATAGTGATTGGTACGCCCATTGTGTATGACACCACGGTCGAATTGCCATGGTCGACCAAGAAGTAGGTGACAAACGGTCATTGGGACCACATCACACTCCAAAGTGTCTTCGTATGCACCAATTTTGAAAGAGACTAGGACCATATGCTCAACTCGTATAGTGTCGGAGTCACTTAGCCATTGAACCTTGTAAAGGTGCGGGTGCTTCTTCTTTACCAATTGGAGCTTGGAGCATAGTTCTTCACTTGCCAAGTTGTGGCAACTACCTCCATCGATTATGACCTTGACGGACCTTCCGTTGATGCCGGCCTTTGTATGGAAGATGTGGCATCTTTGGTCGTCTTCTTGTTGATGTTGAAGGGTCAAGACCTTGGAGACAACGAGAGCGGGGCTCGAATCCTCATCGCAAAAGACTTGATCATCTTCATCTTCGTTCACTTGCCGGTGCATGGCCACTTGCTCAAGGGCTCATCACCATGTCAAGAGTCCGTTTGGCAAGTGACACGTGCGACCTCTACTTCTCATACATAAAGGTGAATCTTCTCCTTTACACGTGCTCACTTGACCCCTTCGAGGATGGTATACTACTTGACACTTCTCCCGTGTGCATGCATAGGTATTGTTGGAGCTTCACGGATGTCGAGGAGGAGTGCAAGCGCCAAGGAACAACTACACCATCCGCGAGGAAGCACTCGAAGCGACGACGGAAGAAGATGATCTTCTTTGAAGCTTCTAACGGCCGGACATCCGAGCCAAGGGCGGACATCCGGCGCTGCGGCGTCGCACACTAACTGCACAGCCAGAAGGCCAAAGCATCGGCGGCCGGACATCCGCCCGTGTGCGGACATCGGCGCCACGCCACAGCCCGGACATCCGGCATCGCTTCGAAATCGGTGTGAGGCACCGGCCGAAGCCACCCGCTCGCCTGGGACATCCGCCAACCGCCCCGGACATCCGGCGTCTCACGAGAGCCCGGACATCCGGCCCCCAGCCCGGACATCCGGCGCCTGCCTGCGCGCAGAGTCGGGCCAAAGGCCCATGTATCCCTTTCCCACTCACCCCTTCGTGGCTAAGACTATATATACTCCTCCCCCTCCTCTAGTTAGGGTTAGCAAATATGATAGCTCATTCTTAGGTGAGCTTTGCTCCTACCTCTTGATGCGGAGCATCCCACGATCATCCCCATACATCCACAACCGTCTCATCAAGAGCCAAGAGGACCCATGACTAGAGCACGAGCTCGAGCTCTCGAGACCGAGGTGACGTCTCTCCTTAGTGAAATATCATATGACCCTCTCGAGACATGGCTACTACCTCAATCTGGAATGTTGTGCATGCTTAGGTACCAAGGAACCAACCTAGGAGAAGCTGCAGCCCAAGATGGACACCAAGAGCAAGAGAAGGAGCTGCAGAGTCCAGCGGGAGGCGGTACTACCGCTCAAGCCAAGCGGTACTACCGCTGAGCCGAGCCAAGCGGTACTACCGCTCTCCATCCGCCTACTTCGCAAAAACCCGACACACTCCGAGAATCGAGCGACGTCGGGCGGTACTACCGCTCAAGATAAGCAGTACTATCGCTGAAAGCGGTACTATCACCCAAAGCGGTACTATCGCTGAAAGCGTACTACCGCCATGAAGCAACGGTACTACCGCCCTGCCTGTGTGCAGCGTATCGGGCCGAGGCCCGTGTACTCGTTTCGCCCCCAACTTACCCCTTGGAGGTCCTAGACTATAAATAGACCTTCCCCTCATCCTTTCTAGGGTTAGCTTTGGATTTGCTCATATTTCGGTGTGAGAGCCTTTGCTCATCCACTTGGCTACTTCTCCTTCGAGATCAGGACCTCTACGGAGAAGATCCCCCAAGCGGATTCAAGACCCCCTCCTAGGGTGGACCCCATCAAGACCTCCTCGCGGAGAAGAACGGCTACCCTTGTATCCTACCCTTTGTTGTCCTTGAATCTTGTGCCACTCTATGTGTTTGATAATCTAGCACTTGTGTGATCGTTTTCTTGTCGGTTGAGTGATCTCTCTCTCTCGTTCCTCTCGTGTTTTCCCTCGTGTTCTTCCGCTCGTTCTTCGTGTTCCTCGTAGGGATCCTCTCCAAGCGTGAAAGATCGCCCACGTAGGGTTCCGCCCTACATCATCTATGGATCAGAGCTTAGGTTGATCACGTTTTTGGAGCCCCTACCCCTCTTTTTCTAGCTTGATTTTGTTGTTTTTGTCCTAATTCCGAAAATTCCCCACAAAAATAGCCCCAAATTTTTTTTGTGATTTGTTAGTGTGATGAAATTTTGTTGATTTTGATCCGTGAATTTGCTTTGTTTCGAGTCGATCTAGCATCTCCCCAAGTTTCACCTCTTTCCATCCACAAAATCCATCGAATTTTGACTCCGAAATCGCCCATTTCCGCCCCAAAATCGCGCCACGGTTCGAGCAATCGAGAAAATCCCGACGCGAGCGGTACTACCGCCCTTCGAGCGGTACTACCGCTGTGAGCGGTACTACCGCCCTCCTAGCGGTACTACCGCTGAGCACGGCACTTCCGCCAGCCCCCGTTTCAGCCTAAACAGTCGAAAAATCCCGACACGAGCGGTACTACCGCCCGTTCCAAGCGGTTCTACCGCTTACGAGCGGTACTACCGCCCTACCCAGCGGTACTACCGCCCTGGCCAGTTTCAGCCTTCCGACTTTCACCATTTTCATCATATGTTTTCACTCCGAACTCCGATTTGAGTGTTCTTGGGCTCGTTTTGAAGCTATCGACGTGCCCGAGGCCCTCACCTTGGTTTCACCACCTTTTGACACCATCTAATTTTCCGAACATCGGCATCTTTGCCTAGGGCTTAAACCACATCATCCGCTATACCACCTCCACTTTCCGCTACCACATTTTCGCTTTTGGTCTTGAGAATTTGAGTTGTGGTTCTCGTGTCCTATTGTGTTTGGCTATATAGAGTGCGGTTCGGCGTCAACATCACCACCACTCATCTTCGCCAAGGACTCATCATCGTCAAGGGCGGTAACCTCGGCGACATCTTTGTCATCTCTCGCAATTGCATTGATAACCACATAGCCTTACTTTTGCGTTGCTTACCCATCGAGACTAGCCATTGAGTATTGCGGCAGCGTGACTTGTGCACCTTAGTGATCATACTCCATAGCATACATAGCATACCAAAGTGGTGCATATCTTGAGATCAACTTGTGTGTCACAATGTTGTCATCGCATACACAATTGCTATCTTGGTTTGTGAAGTTTGCATAAGAAAAGAGCTCAAAAGTGAAAGAGCCACCCAAGCTTTTAAGCAAAGAGGAAAGATAAGCAAAGAGCTTATAAGCAAGAACCATAGCATCATACAACATTAAGATTGTCATATCCGATCATCTTGGATCATAGCACCGAAATATCATACATATAGCATACTTGGGATAGAGATCGTTGCATTTTTGCCTAGTAGGTTGTGCACAAGTTCGCGTATCCGCCTATTGTGCAATCGTGCTAGCGTCTCTCTAGTATTGTGCAACAAGAGCATTCTCGTGGTTTCCACATTTTGGCTCACTTTTGGTTTGCACAATCCCACTTATCTATTTGCGTGTGTGTTTCCGTGTACCACTACTTGCTTGGTCTACTTGTTACATTTGCGAATTTGCGAATCTTTTCAACTTTATTGAGTCTCACTTACAATTGCATCAAATTTTGTGCCACCATCCTAACCGAGCTCCACCATAAGCTTTTATTTGTGTAGGTGTGAGAACCGACAAGAATCGGTACCAAGAGTGCTATTTCATTGTCCGCATTTGAGTGAACTTGATTCATTTTCAACATCGGTCAAAGGTACATTGGTATAAGTTCTTTTCCGTTCTACCACTCACATCTTGTTTGGAATGATGGATAGGCCAAGTTCTTCTACCAACCCACTCTTCATCGAGCAAGGCGGCGACATGTCCTCATCGTCACCAAGAGCCACCTCTTTGGTGCTGTGAGCGTTGCACCAAGAACAACAAGCAATGGCGACCGCGCCGACAACCTCGCCACCGACTTGCGACTCTCCGAGCAGCGTACAAGAGACTACCGACAACAAGTTCGAGGCTCACAAGGAAGAGAATGATGCAAGAATGGGCGAGATCCGCGCGTTGATGAGAACACGGCATCATTCCACTTCTTCATCATCAAGGCGGAGCCGCTCGAGTCGACATTCCGAGCGACACCTTCTACGACTCAAGTACACCGTCATCGAACACTCTTGACGAGCAGCGGCGCCAAGACCGTCATGCATCTCGCAACCCGCTACATGACAAGCATTCACAAGAGCAAGTTGATGATCAAGTTCCTCGTCCTCAATCAAACCAAGAGGCTTTTGCTCAAGCCCAAGAACGACAACGTCTTAAATGCGCCAACAAGAGGAAGAAAGAGCGCGTCGTCACCAAGGCGAACAAGGCGCCAAGGCTCAACGTCTTCAACAACAACAACGTGAAGCGCAAGCTCTTGAGGCGCAACGTGGCCTTCAAGAATCAAGTCGAGCCTTCGCCAACCGCAATCATGACAGGCGCAATCAAGAGGAAGCCCTTCGAGAAGAAATCCAAGAGAGGAACTACCAACTCATGTACAACGTCAAGTTCCTCAAGCTCCTCCACAAGCTCGTCAAGCTCCACCTCAACATCAAGTTCAACAAGAGCAAGTTGATCATGGTCTTCCTCCGCGCCAAGAGCAACATGAAGGCGAGTACATTCCACGTCAAGGGCGTCATCATCAACATCGCCAACAACACAATGAAGAGCAACGCTTCTGACAAGCTAAAATTCACCATGCCCAAGTTCAATGGAAGCAATGACCCCGAAGACTACCTCTCATGGGCATTGAAGGTTGACAAAATCTTCCGGTTGCACAACTACGATGAAGCGAAGAAAATCGCTATGGCATCACTTGAGTTCCAAGACTATGTGCTCATATGGTGGGAACAAATCATTGAGAGACGACAAGCAAGAGGTGAACCTCCAATCACCACTTGGGCTCAAATGAAGGATGTCATGCAAGCACGTTTTGTGCCAACCTACTACAACCGCGACCTCTTCAAGAAACTCCAACTACTCAAGCAAGGAACAAAGAGTGTTGAAGAATACTACAAGGAGATGGAGATAGCCATGATTCGAGCCAATGTCAAGGAAGATGATGAGCAAACTATGGCACGTTTCTTGAACGGACTCAATCATCCCATCAAGAAGATCGCCGACTTCCAACCATACTCATCCCTCATTGAGCTCGTACATCAAGCTACAAAGGCGGGCGCCAAGTACAAGATGACTTCAAATGCATGCCAAGTACTCATCCAAGACCTCGGCTTCTCCAACAACCAAGCTTCAACGACTCCTCCAACATCTACACCAACCAAGCTTCCTTCAAGAAGCGACGACAAGTCAAGTTACAAGAAGACATCGACAAGTTCAAGTCGTCCTCCTCCTACTACAAGCAACCTCAAGCCGCGTGCTTCATCCTCTACTCCGACCGATGAGACCATCAAGACAAGCTCCTTCAAGTGTTTCACTTGCGGTGGCCGAGGCCACAAGTCATCTGAATGCACCAACAAGCGCACCATGATCCTCAGCGACGATGGCACATATGACTCTATGAGTGAAGAGGAAATGGAAGCCCTTGAGCAAGTGGCCATGCGGCAAGTGAATGAAGATGAAGATGATCAAGTCTTTTGTGATGAGGATTGAGCCCGCTCTCGTTGTCTCCAAGGTCTTGACTCTTCAACATCAACAAGAAGAAGACCAACGATGCCACATCTTCCACACAAAAGCCGGCATCAATGGACGGTCCATCAAGGTCATCATCGATGGAGGTAGTTGCCACAACTTGGCAAGTGAAGAACTATGCTCCAAGCTACAATTGGTCGAGAGGAAGCACCCACACCCTACAAGGTTCAATGGCTAAGTGACTCCGGCACTATCTGAGTCGAGCATACGGTCCAAGTCTCCTTCAAAATTGGTGCTTATGAAGACACTTTGGAGTGTGATGTGGTCCCAATGACCGTTTGCCACCTCCTTCTTGGTCGACCATGGCAATTCGACCGTGGTGTCATCCACAATGGGCGAACCAATCACTATAGCTTCAAGATGAAAGGGAAGGAGTATGTGCTCGACCTATGTCTCCTAGTCACGTGATAGCCGACAAGCAAGCCACACATCATAGAGAAAAGAGTGAGAAAGTGATCCACCCAAAAGTGAGTGAGAGCCACAAGCCAAATTTGAGAGACTCTTAGCCTAGAGAAAAACCTCATTCTATTTGCCACCAAAAGTGAGATGAGAGAAGTGTGTGAGCACCCATCGAGTGTGATGCACTTTGTCCTTGTGTGCAAGGATGGAGAACCAAAACTAACACCATTCACGAGCTACCTTTGGTGTTTCAATCTGTTTTTGCAGGAATTTCATTGAGATGTTTTCCCGATGAGCTACCTCGGGTCTACCTCCTCTTCGAGGCATTGAGCATCGAATCGACCTCATCCCTTGTGTTCGATTGCGCCACTACCAAACAAAGCTCCATACCGATCAATGGGAAGAAACCAAGGAGATTCATACAAGAGGGTGCAAGTACAACAACTCATCGACAACGGTCATGTGCGTTGATGAGGACATCAATACCATTGTTACACCCACAGCCCCTCTTGCTACATATCTTGGACCAATTACTAGAGCTCGCATGCGCCAATTAAATTATCGGTACTTTCGTTTCTTGGTAATGATTCTAATGTTCATGAGAATATGATGCTGCCTAAATTGGATACATTTGTTTTGCTTACAAATGAAGGCCCTAGCTTGGAGAAGGATGGACATTGGAGCAAGAACAAGCATGGAGATAATGCCATGCATAAAGGGAACAAACGGAGTTACAAGTGATGATTTCAGGACTTTGAAGCCACCATAATGGGTGCATGAAGCCTTGGACGAAATATACAAGATGCTACTTCATAAATGTCGTCCGAGGCTATTCTAGGTGCTGCGTCACCTTATTAGTGGGCCAGGCCCATGTAATTTCGAAATACTTAAGTATAGGCTGTTTTTAGAGTCCGTATGTGTGGGGAAACAAGAGTTAGGGTTGATTTGGACCCCTCCACCAAGGGCCACGAAATTCCCCCTCTTCCTCCATATATACAGCCCTTAGGGCACCGTTTAGACCTTGGGTTTTGTTTAGATTAAAAGTTAGCCATAGCTGCAACTTGGCGTGCCGTTTGTGTTCAACGACCGGACAAAGCGTCACAGAACCCCACCTTGATCAATAAAGCTTTCATCTTATATTCGCAATATCCAGATTGCAATCTCAGTTTCTTGCTTGTTCTTCGTTTGCTCGCGGAAAGCAGACCCTCGTGGTCGGAGTTGATCGTGCTCGGCGTGGTCAATAACCTCTCGGAGTTGGTTTAGCGATTGCTAAAGCGCGGCGTCCTCGCTGCGTTCGTAGTCGGATCGTCAAAGTCGACTTCCTCCAAAGCGAAAACCAACATCTCATCGAAAGGCGGGACACCTTTGCCTCTATCAAGTGGTATCAGATTTTCAGGTTGCTCGGTGAGATTTTACAGTTTTTCGTAGTTTAGATCGAGTCATTCTTCATACCTATAGTCCACGAAAAAGCCACAAAAAAAATTAGGGTTAGTTCATCATATCCGAACCAATCGAGCCTTTGCATAATCTTTTTAGGGTTTGCTTTGTTGAATTTGCGGTTGCATCGTCGTGTCAAGTTGCTGGTCTTAGAGTCTAGTCTTTTAGAGTTTGAGTTACGGTCATAAGTTGTCACGCCGCCGCTTTTCATCATCATCGCCTTGCCATCTTCCACCATTGCTTATATCCGCCACCGCACCAATCCGAATCCATATCCATATACCACCACCCGCTGCCATATATCCACCACCATATATCCACCACCAATCCGAGTTCCTTGCATATTAGGGTTGTTTTGAGATCCATCTAGTTTCGATTCGTGTTTCCTTGCGGAGTAGGTTTGGAAAAAAAAAAAAAGTTTGAAACCACCCTCCGTTTAGGCCCAAAATTTTTCAAAACGCACTTGTCGAAAAATTTTTCGGCTATCCTATTTTAAGTGTTTCTAAGTGTATTGAGGCGATCGCCGTTATAGAAAGTTTTTTGACCCGTTTCAGTTTTTGGGTCAAGGCGATCGAAAAAAAAAATTTTTTGTCGAAAAAATTTCGTGCCCATCTGTCGGTTTGACCTCGGAAGAGTTTTGAGACACTCGCCATTATAGTGATTTTTCAAAAAAAAAAAAAAAAAAGCGCAAAAAAAAAAAGCGCAAAAAAAAAAAAAAAAAAAAAAATTTTTTTCCAGTGTGCTTTTCCCTTGTTTACGTGCAGCGCCGTGATTTTGTTAGTGTTCTAGGCTCGCGTCTCTAGCACGGTCTAGCCTAGGACCGACCTGATGACCGTCGTTGGCGTTTATTCAACTTTGCATCTCTGAATTGATTATTGCTAACCTTTTTGCTACCATATTATAAGCCTTCCAGCTCCACATACATCTACATCGTGCGTTTGACTCTCCACAGTAATCGCTCTATCCAAGCTTTGAGAGTTTTGACTACATCGGTTGCGATCACCTTTCTTCTTTGGGTAGGCTGGTAAGAATTTGAGATTTGCTGACGGTTGTGATTGTCCACCACACCATCACCACCACTTCCTAGTAGTCTGTCGAATCATATTCTTGTGTGTTTCTATTGCTGCTAACCATGGCAGGATCACAAGCCAAGCGAGACTGACGGGAGAACATGACAAACAAAGCGCTACATGATAAGTTTCAACAAATGATGAGTGGGCAGGTGGACGATGTGCTAAATAGATTTGAAGAGGCCATGGAGAAGATAGATGGCATTGAGAAGGCGTTGAAACAAAGCTCGATAACAAGTTTAATGAATTGCTCGTGCGTCTACCACCACCACCACCGGCTGCACCTAACGCACCTCTACTACAACAACATGGACTACCTCCACATCGTGAAACAGCCCTCCCATGAGCTTCCGTGTCCCTCTTCAGACTGGCCAAGCTGCTTTGGTGCTCTTTGTTGATATACGTGGCTCCTGCTGCTGCGGTGGGGAGGATGATTATGTGAGAGCTTACGAGGATGAGGTTGATCAACATCGAACTACGTGCAACCACCAGCACCACAACCACCAGGTCGTCCACATGCAAATAATGGCAATGTTGGGCTCCCCTTGGTGCGAGATCATGACCATCTCCCTAAACTGAAATTGAATATTCCACCATTTGAGGGTAGATATGTTCTGATATATATCTTACTTGGGAGTTAGAAACTGAACAACGATTTACATGTTTACAATATCACGAGGAGAGGCGTGTTCTCTGCTGCTGTTTGTGCTTTCACTAGCTTTGCATGTGTTTGGTGGTCGAACATTGTAGATTATATCCTGTTCCAGCTACTTGGGCTGCTTTGAAAACTGCTATGCGTACTCGTTGGGTTCCACCATATTATCAGCGTGAATTACTTCAAAAATTGCAGCGCTTAAGACAAGGAAAAATTCGGTGAAGAATATTATCAGGAATTACAAACTGGCTTGATTAGATGTGGTATTGTTGAGGAGAATGAAGCTATGCTTGCACGTTTTCGGGTGGATTAAATAGAGATTCAGACCATTCTAGACTACAAGGATTATAATAATATCACTCGATTATTCCATCTTGCTTGTAAAGCTGAGCGTGAAGTGCAGGATCGGCAGGCCTTGGCGCGGACTAACTTTTCTGCAGGTCGACCTTCATCATGGACACCACGTGCATCATCTACTTCCACACGTTCTACTACACGGCACCTCCGTCGGCTGCCACCTCCAACCGTGATACAAGAAAGCAGGCACAACCACCACTATCGCCAAGAGCACACTGCTTGGGCCTACAGAGCTCTTCTTCTTCCATGGCGTCAACAGGGCACACAAGTGATATTATTTGTCGTCGTTGTAAGGGAAGAGGACATTTTTTGAGAGAATGCACATCTCAGCGTGTGATGATTGCTACGAGGATGGTGGGTATGAGTCGCTAGTGACTATGATGAAGAGACTTTGGCTCTTATTACACATGAAGAACACGGTGGAGATGATTACGATCTTGAGGCGCAATACATGGCTGCTGAAGATCTTTGACAGGTATGAATGTTTAGTTGCTCAACGTGTTTTGAGTGTGCAGGTTACACAAGCTGAGCAAAATCAGAGGCATAACTTGTTCCATACAAAGGGAGTTGTGAAGGAGCGTTCTATTAGCGTCATCATAGATGGAGGAGCTGCAACAACTTGGCTAGCATGGATATGGTGGAAGCTTTCTCTCACCACAAGACCACATCCACATCCTTACTACATCCAATGGTTCAACAACAGCGGCAAGGTTAAGGTAACACGTCTGTTCGTGTGTATTTTAGTATCTCTACATATGCTGATTATGTTGATTGTGATGTGGTACCTATGCAAGCATGTTCCTTATTACTTGGTAGACCATGGCAATTTGATAAAATTCTGTACACCATGGTAGAAACAATCAGTATACTCTTGTTCACAAGGATAAAAATATTACTTTGCTTCCTATGACTCTGATTCCATTTTGAAAGATGATATTAATAGAGCTAATAAAGCAAAACAGGAGAAAAATAAGAGTGAAAATCAGATTGTGGCAAAAGAATTTGAGCAACAAATGAAGCCTAATAATAAACCATCTAATGTTGCTTCTGAAATTAAACTGAAAAGTGCATGTTTATTTGCCACCAAATCTGATATTGATGAGCTAGATTCTAGCAAATCTGTTTGCTATGCTTTTGTGTGCAAAGAGGCATTATTTTCATTCGAGGGCGTGCCTTCCTCTTTGCCCCTGCTGTCACTAACATTTTGCAGGAGTTATTTGGCGTCTTCCCACAAGGCGTGCCACAGGATTACCACCTATTCGAGGATTGAGCATCAAATTGACTTAATTCCGGTGCATCGCTACCAACCGCGCACCATACCGTACCAATCCGGAGGAGGCGAAGGAGATTATCGTCAAGTACGGAGCTGCTCGACAAAGGTTATATCGCGAATCTCTTAGTCCTTGTGCTGTTCCTATTATACTAGTGCCTAAAAAGGATGGTACGTCGGCGTATGTGTGTTGATTGTAGAGGCATTAATAATATTACTATTCGTTATCGTCATCCTATTCCTAGGCTAGATGATATGCTTGATGAATTGAGTGGCTCTACAATATTCTCCAAAGTTGATTTGCGTAGTGGATACCATCAAATTCGTATGAAATTGGGAGATGAATGGAAAACAGCATTTAAAACTAAGTTTGGATTATATGAGTGGTTAGTCATGCCTTTTGGGTTAACTAATGCACCTAGTACTTTCATGAGATTAATGAGCGAAGTTTCGTGCTTTCATTGGACGATTTGTGGTAGTTTACTTTGATGATATACTGATTTATAGCAAATCTTTGGAAGAACATTTGGAACATTTACGTGCTGTTTTTAATGCTCTCGTGATGCACGTTTGTTTGGTAACCTTGGGAAGTGCACCTTTTGCACCGACCGAGTATCTTTTCTTGGCTATGTTGTTACTCCACGAGGAATTGAAGTTGATAAAGCCAAGATTGAAGCTATTGAGAGTTGGCGCAGCCCAAAGCGGTCACACAAGTGAGGAGTTTTCTTGGACTCGCTGGTTTCTATAGGCGTTTTGTGAGAGACTTTAGCACCATTGCTGCACCTCTCAATGAGCTTACAAAGAAGGATGTGCCTTTTGTTTGGGGTACCGCACGGGAAGAAGCCTTCACGGTATTGAAAGATAAGTTGACACATGCTCCTTTACTCCAACTTCGACTTTAATAAGACTTTTGAGCTTGAATGTGATGCTAGTGGAATTGGATTAGGAGGTGTGTTATTACAAGATGGCAAACCTGTTGCATACTTTTACGAAAAATTGAGTGGGCCTAGTCTGAACTATTCTACTTATGACAAAGAATTATATGCTCTTGTTAGGACTTTAGAGACATGGCAACATTATTTATGGCCCAAAGAATTTGTTATACATTCGATCATGAATCTTTGAAACATATTAAAAGTCAAGCTAAACTGAATCGTAGACATGCTAAATGGGTTGAATTCATTGAGACTTTCCTTATGTCATTAAACACAAGAAGGGTAAAGAAAATGTTATTCTGATGCTTTGTCTCGTCGATATACTATGCTTTCACAACTTGACTTCAAAATATTTGGTTTGGAGACCATCAAAGATCAATATGTGCATGATGCTGATTTTAAAGATGTAATGCAGAATTGTAAAGAGGAAGAACATGGAACAAGTTCGTTATTAATGATGGTTTTGTGTTCGTGCTAACAAGCTATGCATTCCTGCTAGCTCTGTTAGTCTTTTGTTGTTGCAGGAGGCGCATGGAGGAGGATTAATGGGACACTTTGGCGTGAAGAAGGCGGAGGATATACTTGCTACACATTTCTTTTGGCCAAAGATGAGGCGGGATGTTGAGCGTTTTGTTGCTCGCTGCACTACATGTCAAAAAGCTAAGTCACGACTCAATCCTCATGGTTTATATATGCCTTTGCTGTGCCTAGTGTTCCTTGGGAGGATATATCTATGGACTTTGTTTTAGGTTTACCTCGAACAAAGAAGGGAGGATAGCATATTTGTTGTCGTGGATAGATTCTCGAAAATGGCACACTTTATACCATGTCATAAAAGCGATGATCTTTGTTAATGTTGCTGATTTGTTCTTTCGTGAAATTATTAAGCTTGCATGGTGTGCCAAATACTATTGTTTCAGATCGTGATACTAAATTTCTTAGCCACTTTTGGAGATGTTTATGGGCTAAGTTGGGGACTAAACTGCTTTTAGTACTACTTGTCACCCCAAACTGATGGACAAACTGAAGTAGTCAATAGAACATTGTCTACTATGCTTAGGGCTGTTTTGAAGAATAATAAGAAAATGTGGGAAGAATGCTTGCCTCATATTGAATTTGCTTATAATCGTTCATTGCATTCTACTACTAAGATGTGCCCTTTTGAAATTGTGTATGGCTTCCTACCTCGTGCACCTATTGATTTGTTGCCTCTTCCATCTTGGAGAAGGTTAATTTTGATGCTAAAGAACGTGCTGAATTGATTTTAAAATGCATGAGATAACTAAGGAAAACATTGAGCGTATGAATGCTAAATATAAACTTCTGGAGATAAGGGTAGAAAACATGTTGTCTTTGCACTGGAGATCTTGTTTGGTTACATTTGCGTGAGGATAGGTTTCCTAATTTTGCAAATCAAAGCTAATGCCACGTCTTGATGGTCCATTTAAGGTGTTAGAAAATAAATGATAATGCATATAAACTTGAGCTGCTGCAGATTTTGGGGTTAGTCCACTTTTAACATTGCAGATTTGAAGCCTTATTTGGGTGAGGAATATGAGCTTCCGTCGAGGGCGACTTCATTTCAAGAAGGGAGGATGATGAGGACATCAATACCATTGTTACACCCACAGCCCCTCTGCTACATATCTTGGACCAATTACTAGAGCTCGCATGCGCCAATTAAATTATCGGTACTTTCGTTTCTTGGTAATGATTCTAATGTTCATGAGAATATGATGCTGCCTAAATTGGATACATTTGTTTTGCTTACAAATGAAGGCCCTAGCTTGGAGAAGGATGGACATTGGAGCAAGAACAAGCATGGAGATAATGCCATGCGCAAGGGGAACAAACGGAGTTACAAGTGATGATTTCAGGACTTTGAAGCCACCATAATGGGTGCATGAAGCCTTGGACGAAATATACAAGATGCTACTTCATAAATGTCGTCCGAGGCTATTCTAGGTGCTGCGTCACCTTATTAGTGGGCCAGGCCCATGTAATTTCGAAATACTTAAGTATAGGCTGTTTTAGAGTCCGTATGTGTGGGGAAACAAGAGTTAGGGTTGATTTGGACCCCTCCACCAAGGGCCACGAAATTCCCCCTCTTCCTCCATATATACAGCCCTTAGGGCACCGTTTAGACCTTGGGTTTTGTTTAGATTAAAAGTTCGCCATAGCTGCAACGCGTGCCGTTTGTGTTCAACGACCGGACAAAGCGTCACAGAACCCCACCTTGATCAATAAAGCTTTCATCTTATATTCGCAATATCCAGATTGCAATCTCAGTTTCTTGCTTGTTCTTCGTTTGCTCGCAGGAAGCAGACCCTCGTGGTCAGGTTGATCGTGCTCGGCGTGGTCAATAACCTCTCGGAGTTGGTTTAGCGATTGCTAAGGCGCGGCGTCCTCGCGTTCGTAGTCGGATCGTCAAAGTCGACTTCCTCCAAAGCGAAAACCAACATCTCATCGAAAAAGCGGGCACCCTTTGCCTCTATCATCACGTGAAAGCCTAAGCCCTTGTGCCGTTCGGTTATTCTTGTGCCTAAGACCGATGGAAGTTTCCGCTTGTGTTCGATTGTAGACCTATCAATGCTATTACCGTTCGATATAGGCATCCCATTCCTCGCTTAGATGACATGCTTGATGAACTTAGTGGAGCCAACTTTTTCTCAAAAATTGATCTTAAAAGTGGCTATTACCAAATACGCATACAAGAGGGTGATGAATGGAAAACTGCTTTCAAAACCAAATTTGGTTTATATGAGTGGTTAGTAATGCCTATGGGTCTTTCGGAAGCTCCCGGTACTTTTGTGCGTCTTATGCATCATGTGCTTCGTCCTTATATTGGAGTCTTTGTTGTGGTTTACTTTGATGATATTCTTGTGTTTAGCAAAACCATGAAAGAGCACTTCAATCATGTAAAATCTGTGTTGCAAACTCTTCGCAAGGAAAGCCTTTATGCAAATTTGAAAAAATGCACTTTTGGAGTCGACAAAGTGGTTTTCTTGGGTTTTGTTGTTTCTTCAAAGGGTGTCCATGTTGATGAATCTAAAATTGAAGCAATCAAAACTTGGCCCCAACCCACCAATTTGCAACAAGTGCGAAGTTTTCTTGGTCTTGCGGGTTTCTATCGTCGCTTTGTGAAAGATTTTAGCACAATTGCCGCTCCTTTGCATGCTTTGAGCAAGAAGAATACTCCCTTTGTTTGGGGAACTTTGCAATCAACCGCTTTTGATGAGCTCAAGTCTTTGCTTACTCATGCTCCGATTCTTGCTTTGCCCAATTTTGACAAAACTTTTGAGGTTCATTGTGATGCAAGTGGTACCGGAATTGGCGGAGTTTTGATGCAAGAAAAACGAGCCATTGCTTATTTTAGTGAAAAACTCTCCGGTGCTCAACAATTATCCCATCTATGACAAAGAATTGTATGCTTTAGTGCGTGTGCTACATGTTTGGGAACATTACCTTAGACCGCATGAGTTTGTCATCCATACCGATCATGAAAGCGCTTAAGTACCTCAAAGGTCAAACTAAATTGAACAAGCGCCATGCCAAATGGAGTGAATTCATTGAATCTTTTCCTTATGTGATCAAGTACATTAAGGGTAAAGAAAATGTAGTTCTTGAGCAGCGCTTTCACGCATAAACATGCTTGTCACTCAACTTGAGTTGAATGTTATTGGTTTTGAGCATATAAAAGACTTGTATGAGCATGATCCATCTTTTGCTTCTCCTTATGCTAAGTGTTTGGCGATACGTCTTGGGAACAATATTACATCAAGGATGGTTACCTTATGAGAGCTAACAAACTTTGCATTCCCGAGTCTTCTCTTCGTTTGCTCCTTTTGCAAGAGGCTCATGGAGGCGGCCTCATGGGACACTTTGGACGCGACAAGACATTCGCCGCACTCTCCAACAACTACTTTTGGCCCAAGATGTTCCGCGACGTCTCACGCTTCACCAACAGATGCTACACATGTCGCAAAGCTAAGTCTAAAGCTCAATCTCATGGTCTTTATATGCCTCTTCCTATTCCATATCAACCATGGGAAGACATTAGTATGGATTTTGTACTTGGTTTGCCTAGGACTCAAAATGGCAAGGATTCCGTCTTTGTTGTTGTGGATAGATTTTCTAAAATGGCACATTTCATTCCTTGCAACAAGATAGACGATGCTTCACATGTTGCAAATCTCTTTTGTAGGGAAATCTTGCGACTCCATGGCGTACCAAAGACAATTGTCTCCGATCGTGACGTCAAGTTCTTGAGTTACTTTTGGAAGACCCTATGTGCCAAGCTCGGAATCAAGCTCTTGTTCTCCTCGGCATACCATCCTCAAACCGGCGGCCAAAGCGGAGGTGACGAACCGCACACTATCCACTCTACTTCGTGTCTTGATCAAGAAGAACATCAAGGAGTGGGAAGCATGTCTACCCATCGCCGAAAGTACGCCTACAATCGTGCAAGACATTCAACTACCGGCAAGTCCCCTTGAGGTCGTCTCACGGTTTCAACCCGTTGTCCCCATTGGACATTCTACCACTTCCTCTCCAAGAGCGCACCAACATGGATGCAAGTGAGCGAGCAAGATACATCAAGAAGATGCACGAAGATACAAGACACACCATCGGCGCCAAGTACAACGCCAAGCAAACAAGCTCAACGCCAACAAGCAACCCATCGTCTTCAACATTGGTGATCTAGTGTGGCTACACCTTGAAAGGACCGCTTCCCAAAAGAGCATAAGTCAAACTTCTCCCTCGAGCCGATGGACCTTTCAAGGTACTAGCACGCTACAGCGACAACGCTTACAAGATCGACATACCTCGCGACAAGTACAACGTGGCGACATCTTCAACGTCAAGGACCTCGCACCTTTCCATGGAGATGAAGCTTTTGATCCGAGGTCGGATCTCTCCCAAGGGGGGAGATGATGCGGAGCATCCACGATCATCCCCATACATCCACAACCGCCTCATCAAGAGCCAAGAGGACCCATGACTAGAGCACGAGCTCGAGCTCTCGAGACCGAGGTGACTTCTCTCCTTAGTGAAATATCATATGACCCTCTCGAGACATGGCTACTACCTCAATCCGGAATGTTGTGCATGCTTAGGTACCAAGGAACCAACCTAGGAGAAGCTGCAGCCCAAGATGGACACCAAGAGCAAGAGAAGGAGCTGCAGAGTCAGAGGGAGGCGGTACTACCGCTCAAGCCAAGCGGTACTACCGCAGCCGAGCCAAGCGGTACTACCGCTCTCCATCCGCCTACTTCGCAAAACCCGACACACTCCGAGGAATCGAGCAGCGTCGGAGCGGTACTACCGCTCAAGATAAGCGGTACTACCGCTGAAAGCGGTACTACCGCCCTAAAGCAGTACTACCTGAAAGCAGTACTACCGCCATGAAGCAACAGTACTACCGCCCTGCCTGTGTGCAGCGTGTCGGGCGAGGCCCGTGTACTCGTTCGCCCCAACTTACCCCTTGGAGGTCCTAGACTATAAATAGACCTTCCCTCATCCTTTCTAGGGTTAGCTTTGGATTTGCTCATATTTTGTGTGAGAGCCTTTGCTCATCCACTTGGCTACTTCTCCTTGAGATCGGGACCTCTCAACCGGAGAAAGATCCCCATAAGCAAGATTCAAGACCCCCTTCTAGGGTGGACCCCATCAAGACCTCCTCTGATCTCGGAGAAAAGCGGCTACCCTTGTATCCTACCCTTTGTTGTCCTTGAATCTTGTGCCACTCTATGTGTTTGATAATCTAGCACTTGTGTGATCGTTTTCTTGTCGGTTGAGTGATTTCTCTCTCGTTCTCCTCGTGTTTTCCTCGTGTTCTTCCGCTCGTTCTTCGTGTTCCTCGTGAAAGGAGGGTTTCTCTCCAAGCGTGAAAGATCGTCACGAAGGGGTAAGTGAGGAGGATACATGGGCCTCACGTGAGGCGGTTCCGCTCCTACATCATGAACACTAGTACTTGTCGGGTTGGCGGTAGTGGCGGCGATGGGGGGGCGGTAGTCTGCATTGGTTAGCGATAATACCGCTTCTGAGGAATGAGTAGTACCGCTCCTTCAGCTTGGTGTTAGCAGTAGCTTCGCCCAGGTCTTCTTTCTCCTTCTCCTTCATTCGCTTCCTTGCAGCAGCCTTGGTCCTTGGGCTCTCCATGGTCTCCTCGGGTGTACTGAGTATGCACAAGGTCCGCTCTTGAAGTAGCATCCATGTCTTACATGCGGAAGGGAAGATTCGGAAAGGAGCGAGTTCACCTTAGGTCCAATGGCGCAAAGTCGAGGTCTCATCTTATGTATCCTTGGGGCTTGGAGAGTAGATGGAGTGTACATGGGGATGAGCGTGGGATGCTCCGCATCATCTCCCTCCCTTGGAAAGATCCGACCTCGGATCGTGATCCTCATCACCATGGAAGCGGTTGTCGTAGACGGACTTGTAGTTGGACGAAGTTGAAGACATGGCGCAATCCAAGTAGTCCACGGTGTCGTCAGGATGGTAGACCTGCAAAGAGAGTAAACACAAACGACACTCGGAAATACAATGTTAGCGCACACAAAGTGTCCATCATGTAAGAATGAGTCCGTGCGGCAAGATTGTTCATGACAAAGCATGAGATGCTTATCCAAATGATGTAAAATGACATGTAAAGCATTCATGGGAACCAAAGCATGGTGCACAAAGCGACAAATTCTACCATTGTGTAAAATGATGTCATAGAGAGACGGTTTATCAATAGCATGAATATGGCAATGGATGCTCAACATGTGTATGATATCATGCAATTGATGATAGGCAATGTGATCATTATTTATGAAGATGCCATCAAGAAAGATCACAACAAATTTGCTAAGAAAATGCACAAGCTCATATATCATGGATGACATGGGAATACAAGATGCAACAAGGCAATCATAATGTGAGTCAATCCATGCATAAGACGCAAATTTGTGGTGAGTATGATATGTCCATCGAGCATGAGTATGATCACAATCAACAAATATGGAGGTGTTGGTATACCAATGCTCGATGTTGCGGCAAGAGTGGAAAACCGAAGGTGCATCCAATAAGTCGAAGCGCTCCTCAATGTGAAGGTCCAAAGAGCCAATCTCCAATGTTGCTCCTCCATCCAATAGATGTAGCATGTAGACAACAAGAAAGAAACAACAATGAAAGAGTGACCCATCCAATATGCAAACTTGAGGATGGCTCAAAGGAAGGAGTTCACCTCAAGAAAGTTCCCAAAGATGTTGGAGCCGTACATCATGTATGTCTTCACATATCCAATATGTCGCATAACGGCACGCCTTGTGAATCCTTCAAAATGAAAGAACATGACAAACACTCGGAAAAACAAATGAGGTTAGCGGAAGTGCAAAACCTATCATTAGGTGTGGTAAGATACCGAACAAGTGTATGCATCATGCTCATCATAAGAAAGTACAGGAGCATTTCCAAGTATGGAGGCATATGATGTAAGAACATCCAAATACAAGAGGCTCAATCAAACAAGCATGCATCACAAGTAATATGTCAAAGTCTCCAAGATCAATAAGCATAGTATGGTTGCACTCAATACAAGTGGATATGAAAGAGGCAACTAATGGACACAAGAGACAATGATCAAGATATATCATGTGAGAGGCATGAGCATATATGTCATCAACCCAAGAAAGCAAGTGATAGTGGAACATGGGTGATGCAACATAGGAAGCAATCATAGCGATCAAGTCAAGCAAGCTAGTAGTGCGAAGATGCAACATACTACAAGGAATCATGGCAAGCATGTCATGTGTGCAAATAGTGGGCATGAATAATTCACATGGCATAGCACAAGCATGAAAGCAAGATATGAGAAAATTATCATCAATGTATTGGCGAGAGGCCATATGTAAATAGCAATGGATCATCATGACTCTCCCAACACAACAATCAACAATAGCATGGGGCACATGATAAACATGGCAAAAGCAACAAGGATCTCCACCAAGCATGCAAATACATATAGGAGTATCGTGATGGTGAATCATGGGTATATGCAAGCAAGGGTCACAATTGCATGGCAAAGGCATAGAAGCAAGCATAACATGCAAAGTGAACACGATAGAATGGGCATAAGGTAACAAGTGGTAAATAGCCCAAAGCCGTGTGAGAGACAAGTAAAAGAGATGCGCGTAGTCCTTGCACAAAAGGAATGGTGGTAAGGATAGTCCACGGGATCCCAAAGCATTGTTGCTCTCAAGAGCTCGTTTCGTCAACTCATGGGATTGAGAAGTTGACGATTGTATGTGGGTACCTACACAAAACAAAGACAAAGGGAAAATTGTGTGTGCGTGGTAGATGTACGCATCATCCATCATGATGCATATGTGCGTGTGTTTGTTAGCACAAAATATCCAATGCTCAAATAAATGAGATGCGTGATATAGAAACATGTCATCCATCATGATAGGTTTGTTATTATGTATGGCATAATGGAGACTCAAATTGTGTAATGCATCATGAGCAATATCTAGAGCATTGTTATTCATGGAATGCATATGGTGCAAGCAATTATGTGAATCATGCAAAGTATGGGATGAATTAAAATCTCCTAATGTGTATGAGGAAACTATGGGGGTCTCCTCATGAGCATTAATGGAAACATCACATGGAGAATATTGACAACATCCAAAACAATGCATATTTGGAACAATGTGATCATGGCATGGAATAGTAGATGAATTGCATAAATCATGTAAAGGAAGCATGGCAATATCATCACAAGAGAAGCAAAGGCCAATGACCATCATCTCGTCATCTATGCCATAAGTGCAAATGGGATTTATTTTAATGGGGCATGCATAGTTACTATGTTGAGATTGAAATGATGCAATATGGGAGATCTCACTCATAGCATATGACAAATTCAATGGATTGTCAAACATGAAGTGACCAATCGAATTTTCACATGATATCCTATGGAGCATGGCATCACAACTAGGCAACTCAACATGCTCATCATCATATTCATCATAAATAGGTAAGTCAAGGCATGAAGAAGTTTCACTAGCATGAAGCATGGTAATAGGTGGGTCGACATCATGGGAGCAATCAATGTCAAGATTGTCCACTAGTGGGACAAGAGAAGTACCATCACCTATGTTACCTTTGGAAGGTCGCTCATGAGTTGTAGGTGAGGTGTTGAAGATCGTCTCGTTGTCATCTTCATCTTGATGGAACCATGTGGGGGTTTCATCACATCCACCATGGCCATCGCTCGTCTCTAATGGAGGAATAGACTCGTCAAGGATAGGCATGTCGTCATGTAGGAGACCTAGCACCAAAGAAGAAAACACACTAGGAGTAGAGGTTAAGTCGTTAGAAATCATAGTGGCCTCATGTGCCGTGTCAACTACCTCACTCACTAAATGTTGTGGCTCACTCACTCCCTCAAGGATGCTCTCATTCGTATGGTGGGTGGAGTCACTCAAATGGCGCTCAACCTCACATAGGATGTGTGGCATGCTCTCATGTGTGGGGCTAGTGGTGGTCATACTCATCCTCTCATATGAAATGCTCTCAATGTCACGTATGGTGGAGTCACTCATGTCACTCATGGAGTGGTGGCTCTCCTCACATGGCAATTGGGGCATCTCGACATATGTGGGTGCCGGAGAGATGTAGGTGCAAATGTCTCCATGCGCGGTCGCGTAGCTTGACTCGGAGTATGAGTCCAATGTGGGCGTCGTCTTCATGTTGTTGAAGAGGTTCGCGCTCGTCGCCGTGGTCGAAGGGGATGGCCCTTGCTCGACCGTCTTGTCACCGTCTTGGTGTGGGAGGCCCATATGATGTGGCACCTCATAGCTCGTCTCCATGACTAAAGGGAGTTTCCCATGCTCGGCCATCTTCCTTGGGGGCTTCGAAGATGGAAGTGTCGCCCTCGCTCAGAGGTAGTCGCCTTGGACTTGATGAAGTCGATGTAGGCGTACTGCGTGGGAAGTAGGCGAAGATGCCGCGTACATCCAAAGGCGAAGATGCCTTGAGAACACTTGGCGAAGATGCGAAGTGTTAGATGTAGCCGTAGCACCGTCTTGGTGGTGGTCGTCTCGCGGTCTTCTCTTGTGCTTATGAAGCTCGACTTGGCATGAAGTAGGGCTTGTTGGGACTCGTGCATTTGCGCTTGTGGAGCATCTTCATGATGATGATGTCGTTGTCGTGCTTGAGCTCGTAGTAGATGTCGTTCGTCATCGTCGTGCACATGATGCTTGGAGGTGACTTGCCCTTCATGACGATGTTGATCACGAATGTGATGGTGGTCGCCATGTAGATGTGGGCGAGGACGATTTGCGCTTGCATCGCTTGGGCGCTCCAAGACTTGTGGCTTGAACGTCGCCGCCTTGAAGATGACGAAGGGAAGAAGACTTGATCAAGGCCGAATCTCCTCCATCCTTGCATCTTGCTCCTCTTTATGTGCGGCAAGCTTCTTATCGAAGTAGTCCCTTCTCCTTGCTTCGGAGTGATGAATGTCGATGGAGATGTTCTCGATGCGCTCTCGCAATCTTGATTGCGTGCTTTGCACTTGTCGTTGTAGATCGAAGAGAGACGCTTTGGTGATGTAGTTGTTCACGCCGTCGTTGTTGTCGAAGACCGGAGATGAAATGCCTTGCCTATCCATCACAAGACTCGAGCAAATATGAGTGGGAGAGAGAAGAACTTATACCAATGTACCTTGACCGATGTTGAAAATGAATCAAGTTCACTCAAATGCGGACAATGAAATAGCACTATTGGTACCAATCCTTGTCGGTTCTCACACCTACACAAGTAAAGCTTATGGAGGAGCTCGGTGAGGATAGTGGCACAAAATTTAATGCAAAATGTTAGCAAGAGTCAAAAATGTTGAAAGAGATTCACAAATTCATAAGTGAAACAAATGGACCAATAGCAAAGAATGGCACACGGAAACACACACACGGATAGATAAATGGGGTCGTGCAACCAAGGAATGAGCACAAAATGTGGAATCCACGGAAAGCTTCGTGTTGCACAACTCAAGAGAGACGCTAGCACGATTGCTCAATAGGCGGATCGACACTTGTGCACAACCTATAAGATGCAAAATGGATAAACTTCTATCCCAAGTATGCTATGTATGTATGGTTCCAGTGTTTCTCTCAAGATGATCCAAGATGATCGGATATGACAATCTTATATGCAATGTTGTTTGATGCTATGGCACTTGCTTACAAGCTTCTTTGCTCTCTTTCTTTTGCTTAAAAGCTTTATTTCTTTTTTTTCTATGGCCACTTTGCACAATGCACAAACCAAGATAGCAATTGTGTATTTATGGAACAAACTTGAGACACAATGGATGATATGATACCAATATGATATGGTATGGTATGTAATGGAAGGTATGATCACTAATGTGCACAAGTAACGTTGCCGGCAATACTCAAATGGCTAGTCTCGATAGGCAAGTAACGCAAAAGTAAGGCTATGGGTTAACAATGCAATGGTAAGGGGAATATACAATGGAGGGATACCACGATACCAAGATGATATGGAGGTTACCGTCCTTGGCGATGATGAGTGGCGGTGTTCTTGATGTAGATACCAAGATGATGGAGACTCGTCCTAAGTGGCGAAACACCTTAGGAAGCGGAAAACCGCGAACTCAAAATCTCAAACGTCAAATGTCAAAATGGTGGTAGCGGGAATGCGTTGGTGGTTTGCACTTGGCAATGCGGAAGTGGAATGATGGGCTATACACGTGTCGGAGTTGAAGTTGCCGTCCCTAAGTAGCGAAACACCTTAGGAGACACAAGCCACAACTCAAAAAGCTCAATCAACAATTGGGTTAAGTTGGGTTGTCGGAAGTGTATGGTGGGCAAGGTTATGTGGAAGTGCTGGTGGTGGTTGATGAAGAAGCAATCGTCCCTAAGTAGCCGAAACACCTTAGGAGACTCGAATCACTACTCAAACAACCACTAATGCTATGGGGAACAAAATTGGTTAGGTTGCGGAAGTCGGTGGTGGTTATCACAGACGATGTGGCGGAAGCCCTAGGCAAAGATGCCAAAGTTCACAAAATTTGATGGAGTTAAATGGTGATGGTAGTATTTTTATTGGAAGGGGATGTCAATAGCTTCAAAACGAGCTAAAGAACGCCAAAATCGGACTCGGATGAATTAGTTATGGTCAAACGGTGAAAGTCGGAAGGCTGAAACTGGCTAGGGCGGTAGTACCGCTCGGGAGGGCGGTAGTACCGCTGAATGTGTAGTACCGCTTGGAGCGGGCGGTAGTACCGCTCGTGTCGGGTTTTTTCGCAAAACTGGCTCTGGAGAGGCGGTAGTGCCGCTTGGAAGGGCGGTAGTACCGCTTGAGGTGCTAAGCGGTAGTACCGCTTGGAAGGGCGGTAGTACCGCTCGTGTCGGGATTTTTCGCAAATCCGGATAGGGGCGTGATTTTGGGGCGGAAATGGATGATTTCGGGGTCAAAATTGGAGAGATTTCGTGGATGGGAAGTGGGGAAACTTGGGGAAATGCTAGATCCACTCGAAACCAAGCAAATCCATGGATCAAAATCAACAAAACATCATCAAAACTAACAAATCACAAAAAAATTTGGGGCTATTTTTGGTGGGGATTTTCGGATTTAGGACGAAATCAACAAAATCAAGCTAGAAAAAGAGGGGTAGGGGCTCCAAAAACGTGATCAACGTGGCTCATGATACCATGATGATGTAGGGCGGAACCCTACGTGGGCGATCTTTCACGCTTGGAGAGGATCCCTACGAGGAACACGAAGAACGAGCGGAAGAACACGAGGGAAAACACGAGAGGAACGAGAGAGAGAGATCACTCAACCGACAAGAAAACGATCACACAAGTGCTAGATTATCAAACACATAGAGTGGCACAAGATTCAAGGACAACAAAGGGTAGGATACAAGGGTAGCCGTTCTTCTCCGCGAGGAGGTCTTGATGGGGTCCACCCTAGGAGGGGGTCTTGAATCCGCTTGGGGATCTTCTCCGTAGAGGTCCTGATCTCGAAGGAGAAGTAGCCAAGTGGATGAGCAAAGGCTCTCACACCAAATATGAGCAAATCCAAAGCTAACCCTAGCTAGGAGGAGGTGGGGAGTTTATATAGCATATGTCCACGAAGGGGTAAGTGAGGAGGGATACATGGGCCTCTGGCCCGACTCTGCGGCAAGGTGGCGGTAGTCTTAGGGCAAAGGCGGTAGTACCGCTCAAGCTGATAGTGCCGCTTGGGCTGAGCGGTAGTCTGGCCCGGATCGTGCGAACACTAGTACTTGTCGGGTTGAGCGGTAGTGGCGAAGCGGCAGGGGGCGGTAGTATCGCTGGTTAGCGAGTAGTACCGCTTACGAAGCGATAGTACCGCTCGGGGCCTTTAGCGGTAGTACCGCTTGGTGTTGCGGTAGTACCGCCGCCTCTGGTCTTCTTTCTCCTTCTCATTCGTTCGCTTCGCAGACGCTTGGCCTTGGTCCTTGGGCTCTCCATGGTCTCCTCGGGTGTACTGAGTATGCACAAGGTCCGCTTGAAGTAGCATCCATGTCTTACAT